>PISX010010002.1:0-72528 GCA_004024625.1 Mellivora capensis | reverse complement strand
GGTGGAGAAATATTTATTATTCAGATGGATGTGAAAAGAAAGCCTGGGTAGCAATAATTATACTAGATAAAGTCAACTTTAAAACAAAGACTGTAACAAGAGACAAAGAAAGATATTATATAATCATTAAGAGGATAATCCTCTTAAATCTAACAAAAAAAATCTAACAATTATAAATATATATGCATCCAAAATGGCAGCATTCAAATACATAAAACTTTTAATAGCAAATATAAAGGAACTAATCAATAGTTAAAAAATAATAGTAGGGGACTTTAATACCCCACTTGCATTGATGGACAGATTATTCAAACAGAAAATCAAGATGATTGATTAACAGGATTGGATAGATTTAACAGATGTATTCAGAACATTCCATCCTAAAACAGCAGAATACACCTTCTTTTCAAGTGCACAAGGAATATTCTCCAGAAAAGACTTCATATTAGCTCACAAAGCAAGTCTCAACAATTTAAAAAATATTGAAATCATACCATGCTTTTTTTGTTGTTGTTGTTTTTCTGATCACAACACAATGAAACTAGAAAACAACCAAAATTAAAAATCTGGAAAGAGCACAAATATATAGACTCAATAGTTAAATTTCATTTAACATGCTTTAAATGAAATTCTACTAAACAATGAATGAGTCAACCAAGAGATAAAAATAAATAAATGAAATAAAATAAATACATAGAGACAGATGGAAATGAAAACAAGATCCTGGGATGTCTGGTTGGCTCAATCAGTTGTGTGTCTGCCATTGGCTCAGGTTCTAAGAGGGAAGTTTGTAACAATACGGTAGTTCTCTCTCTTTTTTTGTTTTTTCGTTTTGTTTTGTTTTGTCTTTATCTGGTTTTGGAATCAGGGTAATGCTGCCTTCCTAGAATGAATTTGGAAGTTTTCCTTCCTCTTCTATTTTTTGGGAAATTTTTGAGAAGAATAGGTACTAACTCTTCTTTAAATGTTTGGTAGAATTCTCCTATGAAACCCTCTGATCCTGGACATTTTTGTTGGGAGTTTTTGATTACTGATTAAATTTCATTACTGGTGATCAATCTGTTCAAATTTTCTTTCTTCCTCCTTAGTTTTGTTAGTTATATTTTTCTTGGAATTTATCCTTTTCTCCTAAGTTTTCCAATTTGTTGGCATAAAGTTTTTTCATAATATTGCCTTGTAATTGATGTATTTCCCTGGTATTGGTTGTTATTTCTCCTCTTTCTAATTGTGTTTATTGGCGTTCTTTCTCGATAAATCTGGCTATTTGCCAATTTTGTTGATCTTTTCAAAGAACCACCTCCTGGTTTTATGGATCTGTTCTATTGGGCTTTTCCTTTCTTTTTTTTTTTCCTTTTTTCTTTGTTTGTTTGTTTTTTCTTTCTTTTTAGTTTCTATGTCATTTATGTCTGCTCTAATCTTTATTATTTCCTTCTTTTTGCTGGTTTGGGATTTTGTTTTTTCTTCTTTTTCTAGCTCCTTTAGATATAAGTTTAAGTTGTTTATGAAACTTCTTTCGTGTTCTTAAGGTAGGCGTGTATTGCCATAAACTTCCTTCTTAGAATCTCTTTTGTTGCATCCCAAAGATTTTTGGTCATTGTGGTTTTGTTTGTTTGTTTGTTTGCTTGTTTGTTTGTTTGTGTTATATTTTATCTATTTATTTGTCAGAGAGGGAAAGTATGCACAAGTGGGGGAGGGTGGCAGATAGAAGAAGAAGTAGGCTCCCCACTGCAGGACTCAATCCCAGGACTCTGGGATCATGACATGATCATGGTGAGAGGGACATCCTTGTCTTGTTCCTGACCTTTGGGGAAAAGCTTTCAGTATTTCCCCAATTAGTATGATTTTTTTTTTGCTGTGCGTTTCTCATAAATGACCTTTACCATGTTGAGATACGTTTTCTCTAAACCTATTTTGTTGAGGATTTTTATCATGAATGGATGTTGTACTCCTTCTATTGAAATGATCATATGGCTTTTATCCTTTCTCCTATTGATGTAACGTATCACATTGATTGATTTGTGAATATTGAATCACATTTGCATACCAAGAATAAATCCCAGTTGATTGTGGTGAATGACTTTTCTTGATGTATTTTTAGATTCATTTTCCTAGTATTTTGTTGAGTATTTCCACATCTTTGTTCATCAGAGATATTAACTCTCACCACTTTTACTCAATTTAGTACTGGAAGTCCTAACCACAGCAATCAGTCAAGAGAAAAAAATAAAAGGCATACAGATTGGTAAGGAAGAAGTAAAACATTCACTATTTGCAGATGATATGATAATATATATAGTAAACCCTAAAAACTCCATCAAGAAATCACTAGAAATGATAACAAATTCAGAAAGTTCACAAGATACAAAATTAGTGTCCATGAATCCATTGTATTTCTATACACTTATAATGAAGCAGCAGAAAGAGAAATTTAAAAAAATCTCATTTGCAATTGCACCAAAAATAATAAAATACCTAGGAATAAACTTAACCAAGGAGGGGAAACATCAATGAAAGAAATTGAGGATGAAAGACATTCCATGCCTATGGATTGGAAGAGGAAATATTGTTAAAATATCTATGCCACCCAAAGCAATCTATACATTTAATGCAATAACTGTAAAAATATCAATAGCATTTTTTGTAGAAGTAGAACAAGCAATCCTAAAGTTTGTATGGAACCAGAAAAGACCCCAAATAAGCAATCTTAAAAAAAGGATAACAAAACTGAAAGTATCACAATTCCAAAGTTCAAGTTATATTACAAAAATGTAGTAATCAAAAAGTATGGTACTGGCACAAAAATAGACACATAGATCAATGGAACAGAGGAGAAAACCGAGAAATAAACCCATAATTATATGCTTAATTAATCTTTTACAAAGGAGACAAGAATATTCAGTGGGAAAAATTCTCTTCAACAAGTTGTATTAGGAAAACTGATCATCTACATGCAAAAGAATGAAAAGGGACCACTGTCTTACACCACACACGAAAATAAACTCAAAATGTATTAAAGATTTAAATGTGAGACCTGAAACCATAAAATATGAAAAGAGAGCACAGACAGTAATTTCTCTAATTTCAGCTGCAAAAACTTTTTTTTAACATGTATTTATTTATTTGAGAGAGAGAAAGTGTGGGGGGTGGTAGGAGAGAGAGAGAAAAAAACTCAAGAAGATGCCATGCTGAGCATGGATACTGATGCACGGCTCAATCCCACAACCCATGAGACCAAGACTTGAGTTAAAAATCAAGAGTTGGACACTTAACCCACTGTACTCCCAAGGTAATAACACTTTTTAATAACACTTTTAAGTGTTGTAATAACACTTTTTAAGATATGTCTTTTTAATAACACTTTTTAAGGTATGTCTCCTGAAGCAAGGAAAATAAAAACAAAAATAAATTATTGGGACTACTTCAAAATAAAAAAGCCTCTGCATTGCAAAGGAAACAACCAACAAAACTATAAAAAGAACCCACTGAATGGGGGAAGATATTTGGAAACGACATATATCATAAAGGGTGAGGATCCAAAATATATAAAGAAATTATACAATTCAACACCCAAAGAACAAATAATCTAACTAAAATAGGCAGTAGACATGAACAGACATTTCTCCAGAGAAAACATCCATATGGCCAAGAGACACATTAAAGATGCTCAATATCAGTCATTATCAGGGAAAAGCAACATAATATCACAAGGAGGTATCACCTCGTACCAGTCAGGGTAAAATCAACAACACAAGAAACAAATGTTGGTGACGATGTTGAGAAAAAGAAACTCTTGTTCACTGCTGGTAGTATGAAAACTGGTGCATCCACTGTAAAAGATAGTATGGAGGCTCCTCAAAAAATAAAAATAGAACTACCTTATGATCCAATTATTGCACTACTGGTTATTTACCCAAAGACTACAGAAGCACTAATTTTAAGGGATACATGCACTCCTACATTTATTACAAAATTATTTACAATAGCCAAATTATGGATGCATTCTAAATGTCCATTAGTAGGTAAATAGATAAAGATGTGACTTTATGGCTTTAGTTTGAGTGGACCTTTGTCGAACTAGGTGAAACTCCCTGAGCTTCAGCCCCTCACACATAGCAGACGTCAGCCATAAAAATGAATGAAATCTTGCCATTTGCAATGACATAGATGGAGCTAGAGAGAATGATGCTAACATAAATAAGCCAGTCAGAGAAAGATACCATATGATTTCACTCATGTGTGGAAATTAAGAAACAAAACAAATGAGCAAAGGAAAAAAAAATGTAGAATGAACCATAAACAAATTCTTAAGTACAGAGTACAAACAAATGGTTACCAGAGGCTTGGTGGGTGGGAAGAATGGGTGAAATAGGTGAAGAGGATTAAAAATACACTTATCTTGATGAGCACTGTGAAATATATGGAATTGTTGAATAACTATATTTTATGCCTGAAATAAATATAACACTATATGTTGACTACATTGGAATTAAAACAAACAAACAAATAAAATACTTAGGACAATGCTAGCATATTATAAATGCTATATCAATGTTAGTGATTATTTGAAAAATCAGAAATAATTTATACCTTAGCCCAAATATGAAAAGATATCCTTTATTTCCAATTTTATTATATGTTATGTAGTTTCTCTTTCTTAAAAAATTCAATTTCTTAATCTAAAATAATCCATGATATTTATTAAATTATTTGTATAAATGGACAAATTAGATTCTTATCTTTGCATATTATACTATCCTAGTTTTGATAATGCATTTTCTTAGAGGTGAGGATTGTGTATAAGATAATTCAAACTTGGGGTACCTGGGTGGCTCAGTGGGTTAAAGCCTCTGCTTTCGGCTCAGGTCATGATCCCAGGGTCCTGGGATCAAGCCCCACATCTTGTTCTCTGCTCCGCGGAGAGCCTGCTTCCTCCTCTCTCCCTGCCTGCCTCTCTTGCCTACTTGTAATCTCTGTCTGTCAAATAAATAAATAAAATCTTTTAAAAGATAATTTAAACATATGGAGATGGTTTTTTACATTTTCAAAGTGATAAAAACTCAATATCTATATAAAACTAAAAATTTACTCATCTGTAAGCAAAATCTTCCTTTCTCCTTCCCTTTCTCTCTCTCTCATTCTCAATTCTTTTTTTTTTTTTTTTTACTTGCACCATCACTGCTCTCAGGATGCCAATGCCAGAGACAGTGATAACCAAACTCTTCTTTTCCTTCCCTCAGTGGTTCAAATACTTGTAAAGGTCTTTTTTTTTTCTTATTTATGGTAGATAGATTTAATCAACATCCTCTTTGTCTTGCTCCTCTATAACTTCTTCCTTGTATTTCTTAATGAGTTATCTCAAAAAAATTATACATGTGTGGGTATGTGTGGAAAACATATATATATACACATATATATATATAACTAAACATATGCACACATTTTATTTTACATCTACCTATTTTTATAGCTTCTTTCTGCCTCTCCAAACCATGACTATGAAATAGTACTGAAATTCCAGCTCTAGTTCTTTTACAGCTATAGGTATATGCAAATTTAGAGATCACTCTGGAGGCCAGCTACAACTATTGTCATATATAACATTTCCAAATAGAAAAAGCTTTCTAAAACAAGAATGAAGTATAAATACTATGTGGTCTGATGTCAAAAGTCATGCATTTGTGTTGTTTATGAAACCTGACATAATGCTCCCAGTCATTAGTTATCAGCCTCTAAAGAATAAAATATAGAGGTATAAATTTATGGTTCACAAAGCTCTTTAACATTGTATCTTTACACAGGGTGTATGAAGCGTGGAAACTGACGTCTGCTATGTGTGAGGGGCTGAAGCTCAGGGAGTTTCACCTAGTTCGACAAAGGTCCACTCAAACTAAAGCCAGGTCAGTTTATATAAAATTCAGTGCTGTGTTCACAAGAATGCAGTGCCACTAAGATTCTATATAGTGCCCAGAAATGTTTCATATAGTCTACCAAAGCTTTCATCTATTTCTTCTTTCACCAATTGCTTGCTTTTTGTTAAGTAAAAATAGTTGAAATAAATATTTTAAATTTTTTTAATTGAAGTTTGCATTTTGTTTGTATGCAGTTCACTTTGGCCACAGATAATGGGCAAAAATCCAAAGGAAAAAATCAGTTTGCAACCACTGTAAATATGAGAAGCATATCAAAATTTATAATGTCAGCTTTGCAATCTTAGGTCACTTTTAAGTATGCCATGACAGTATAAATTGACGATTATTTTTCAAAATCAGTATATAATACAAAATTAAAGAAAGTCTAGAGATGCCTCATGCATACTACCATGTCATTCAGATCATCTACAACCCTCTCTAGTGTATTTGTCATAATTTTGGCTCAGTATTTGAACATTTTTCCTAGATTTGGAGTTGAGGAAAAAGGAATAAAAAAACCTTCCAATTTTATTCTATGCTCATATTACAGGGCCAGAAAACTATGATTTAGACAATAATTATTTTTATCTCCCTGATTGATTTAAGGAATAAACTTTAAAAATATCAAAATGAATTGATTGTTCATAGTAAATAATTAATGTGTATTACCAATAAAGTTTAAGATTACGCTATATATTAATGTTGACTATGAACTATCATCTAACTGCAGATGATCAATGTTAGAAATTCCATTTCCTTTTCTAATGAAATCTTCAGGAAGAAACATGTACCCAAAGCTGGTAGTGGGGTTTGAAATTTGATATATTAAGAGCCTTTGAGGAAAGTTGCCTCGCTGTGAAGAGAGGTATCATTTCTAGATGTGATCTTGTGCAATAATGAAGCCACTGCTGAGAATGGGAAATAGTGACTCAAAGGGGAAAAATGTAAAGACCTTGGATTCTGTAATGTCACTTACCATCAAATCAAACAACTATGAAGACTTCCTCTCTCTGGACTTCCTATTATGTGAGGAAATTAACTTTAATCTTGGTTTTGTCATTTTTGCAAAAATATATCCTGACTGGTATCAAAATAAGTGTTCGGGGCACCTGGGTGGCTCAGTGGGTTGGTCCTCTGCCTTCAGCTTGGGTCATGATCTCAGGGTCCTGGGATGGAGCCCTGCATTGAGCTCTCTGTTTATCCGGGAGCCTACTTTCCCCCTCTCCTTGCCTGCCTCTCTGCCTCCTGTGACCCCTCTCTCCCTCTCTCAAATAAATAAATAAAATCATTAAAAAAAAAAAGTTCATGTTAAAGTTAGTGCCTTCCCTTTCCTCTCGCTCTGGGAAATAATATATCATGTCTGGGGACTTCTAAGGTAAAACCAACTAATTAATAACCCCATGTAACCATGACAATTCATATGCTACCAAGTATATGAAGTGCTGGATTTTATCATCTTAAACAGTGACATTGTTTGTTTCTACCTAATAATTATAATCAACTAATTTTTCTGTGAAATATTGCTATTTCATGAATTTAATGAATGAATCCTTTATTGTTTTCATAATGATAGCCTCTATAAACAAAAAAGCTTAACTTTCAACTGGGTTTTATGAATTCTTATTAATGGTTTAACTAGATGTGAAACAATCATTACAACTATCAGATTTACAACCCCATTAACCACTGACTGGTAGCTAAATGCTTATTTGTATGCTGAAATAAATTTCATTCTAGTACCAAAAACATATTCATTAAACCACTGATATAAACAAAATCCTTTTAAGAATTTTTGTTGTGTGTTATGCTCCAACTTGAGAAAAGAAAAAAATTGTAAAAAATTAACTAGACAAGGTTATATTGCCTATATGATATTTTCAAAGGAAGAGAATGAGACAGCTTTCTCTAGATAGAGAATATCTATATTCTATGCAAATATATGCACATACACATACATACACCTATTCAGAGAAAGAGAGAGAGCTTTTCTCATCTGATGTAAATTTAAATACATATAAATATACATATACAACATGTGTGCCAGCTATATAATGTATGTAATTTTCATATATGCACACAAACTCATGCACAAATACAATGTCGATCATGTCCATATTGTGCTGCATAATCAAGAAATCAATGTTTTAAATAAGTGATGATTATTATTTCATATTTACTCTTTTACATTTTAATTGATAAAATTATCAGGGAAATAATATTTACTTGCAATTTAAAGACATTTTGTGTACAATATTTATGCTAGAGTTTTTCTTTCTCAAATTAATTTTCCAATTAAAGTATACTAAGAGTAAATATTTTACTTTGTAAATCAGAGTAGTATTACTAAACACATGATAGAGAAGTTCTAATAATGAAGCTCTAATTCACCAAATGTTCACAAATACTACAGCTTATTCTTAATTTATTGTTTGTACTCAGGCATTTGAACAGCTATTATTTAATTTTTAAAAGTTTTTCTCTTTAAATAAGTTCATAGATTTCTGAATGATTTTTTTATGTGTAATTTTTTTCTAAATATAATTTTAAATTACTCATATTAATCTGAGATTGAAGTTCAATTTTTAAATTCATTATATAAGCATACAATGAACTTGCAATACACTAACCCCCGATTTATAACTAGTTCATCATACTTGCACTGTTTTCACCTCCAACCTAAGAAATGTACTAAAATTGAATTATTTGGTTATACAAAAAGAAGTGGTACACTCAGGAAAATCTCTGTAGGGAACTCAAAGAAGGTAGAAGTTAAATGTTATATTCAAATCAGGGAATAAATAATCTGTATCAGCTTTTAATGTGTATCATACCTAGTAATTTCTATGTATATTATTAAAATTAGAAATTTCCATTATTTTCTAAATATTATAACAATATTTATAATATTAATTTTTAAATAACAATATTTATAATATTACTGAGAAAATAATTTTCTGTTTATTAACCAAATAAGAAATATGTAAATAAACTCTATATGAGAAATATATAAATAAACCATGATATTATTGAACATCAGTTATTAAAAGAATTGGAGAAAACTGCCACACATGCTTTAAAAATGTTATTCCAGGGAATGACAAAATCTGTCTCCTTATGAAAACTCAGTTGGATAAAAAACAGCAGGTTTGTTAAGTAAGACCCCAGAAATCTTTTTTCATTTATTCTTATTTTAAGTAAATCAAATAAAGTATATTCTAGAAAACAATCTAAAACTATTTTGTTTCTGCAAAGTCATATTTCAGTAAAATTAAAACAATGGAAGGTAATAAATAATCAGGAAATATTTCAATAAGAATATTTGCACAACTGGATGGCTCAGTCAATTGAGTGTCTCAATCTTAATATCAGCCCAGGTCATATCTCGGGCTCTGTACTTGGTGCAGAATCTGCTTGAGATTCTCTCTCTCTCCTTCTCTCCCTGACCCTTCCCCCACCCTCCTGCTATCTCTCTCTAAATAAATAAATAAAATATTTTTAAAAAACAATATTTCTCTTTTAGTTATTTATGAATTCATATTTTTTGCAATTACTAAGAACCACTGTAGTGAAGAATGTTAAATAATCTGTGAGGTCAATGAAATGATGTGTCAGAAGGAACAAGTCCTACATTCACTCTCTTATTTTTTTTTAAGATTTTATTTATTTATTTGACAAAGAGAGATCACAAGTAGGCAAAGAGGCAGGCAGAGAGAAAGAAGAGGAAGCAGGCTCCCTGCCAAGCAGAGAGGCTGATGCGGGGCTCTATCCCAGGACCCCAAGATCATGACCTGAGCCCAAGGCAAAGGCTTAACCAACCCACTGAGCCACCCAGGTCCCCTTTCACTCTCTTATTTACATAATTTCTTCAGAAAAAAACAACTTTTGTGGTGAAGAGGGAAATGAAAAGCCAAGTGTCACAAATCAAATTAGAATACTTAGGAAGACTGCACCATAGGATGTCTGGTGGCTCAGTCATTAAACTTCTGTCTTTGGCTCAGATCATGATCCCAGGGTTCTTGGACCAAGTCCCTCATGGGGCTCCTTGTGCAGCCGAGAGCCTACTTCTCCCTCTGCCTGCTGCTCCCCCTGCTTGTGCACGCACACACACTCTCTCTCTCTCTCTCTGACTAATCAATCTTTAAAAAAATTTTGAAAAAATAAAAAGAGTGTACCACCTTACCAACTTCACTCTCTCTAACAAGAAAGGGCAAAACTTAACTATTTAAACTGACAAATGGGGGGTGCCTGTGTGGTTCAGTCAGTTAAGCATCTGCCTTTGGCTCTGGTCATGATCCCAGTGATCCTGAGGTCCTAGGATCCAGTCCTGCATCAGGCTGCCTGCTCAGCAGTGAGCCTACTTCTCCCTCACTTCCCCACTCATGCTCTCTCTCACTTTCTCTGTCTCTCTCATATAAATAAAATTTAAAAAAATAAATAAACTGACAAATGATCACCTTGGATCTTTCTTGTAGATTAGTGATTAAATTACCCAATCCCTATTAATGAAATTCATTGATCATTTATTTCTGAAGCCTCAAGGTAAAAGAAAAATGCAAACCATTTGTTATATGAGTGGGTTTAGGTAAAATGCATAGGCATCTTCAATGAAATGGAAGAATCTAGTGCTACCTAAGGTAAGTAACATATGCCTCTTACCTGAGCAACTTCAGACATGTTATTTGATATTCTTATCCTTTCTTTCTTTGTACATAATATAATGATTTAAATATTAGATAATACGTTATAGAAACCAACCAGTGCACAGTAAAAACCTAGTTAATACTTGTTTTCTCAATTGGTCAGTAGTTTTAGCATATAGGAGGTATATTTTAAAATAAGACATGAATTCTAAAGAAAGATGGTTTCAGCCTTTGATTCACTAAGAATGACCCAGGATTTTCCCATCAGAACCATGTGGACATTCCATGCTTAGGTTTATTGCCTCTTTTTATTTTAGTTTTATTTTTTTTAATGTTATGTTAGTCACCATACGGTACATCATTAGTTCCTGATGTAGTGTTCCAAGATTCATTGTTTACATATAACACCCAGTGCTCCATGCAATACGTGTCCTCCTTAATACCCATCACCAGGTGGTTTATTGCCTCTAAATCCCAAGATGATTGGCATAGATTCAAGGACCAGCAGTTCATTTAGAAACAGAAGGAAGAGGGTGAAAGAACAAAATTCATTTCTACAAAAAGTGTCTTATATTATCAATGAAAAAAAACATTTCTAGGGATTCTCAAGCAGATTCTCTCTCTCTGATGTTTCACTGGCAAGAATGGGTGATATGGGTGTTGTTAGTGGCACAGACACCAGGGCAAAAAAATATCATGCAAAACAGAACAGAACAACAATTATTGTTTTAAACCATCATAGCACACACCCAGCACAGAAAATGGCTGGTTTCTAGAAAGAAAAAAAATGAGGTTTTGTTCACTAAGGAAGACATTTTGGGATTGTGGAAACAATACCAAGATGAACAAAATAAGCACTGGAAAGAAGGATTGATTCTAAATAGAGGTTAAACAAAGACAGCCAAGACAGTAACATTGGACATGGACTAATTGTTGGAGAGTAATGAGGGAAAGAGCAGCTCAACAGTGGCAAAAATGTGATTGAATCTTAATAACAATATAATTTTAGCTAGTTTCTTCTTGCAAACACTTCCAGAGTTTGAGCCATTCCTTGCCACCTACAATGGTGTTGACTTTCTAAGTTGGGCCATTTTACTCAGTGCCTATATAATTTCAGAATTGTTTTGCTCCAAATAATTGAAATCGGGGGAAAATTGATTAATCAATTATGGTTTATTTTTCTCACACAAATAAAAATATTAGAATATATCAGTCCAGGGTTGTTAAGATAGTTCCCTGATGACATCAGGAAGTTGTCCTCATTTTCGTGTTCTCCGGTACCACTTCTTAAAAGTGACGTGACTTTCCATGTTCACAATTGGGCTGCAACCATAATTGGGAAAGGCCAAGGAGCAAGTCATCCTTGTATGCCTCCTTTAAAGGGCCTCTACAAGCACCATCTAGTTGCTTCTGCTTTTATCTCACTGGCCAAAACTGTCATTTGACTATCCTTGGATGGAAAGAAGATGGAGAAATGTTATTCCTTAAATGTGTTGCTGTGAAAAAAAAATGAGGCTCTAGTAATTGAGACTCTAGTAATAAAAGAAGGAAGAAATAGTAATTGAGTATTGGACATGAACTTTGTAGTATCTGCCATTGAATCTCAAGAATATTCCATGATTTGTCCTGGCACTTATGGATTAAAGAAACAACTTTTAGGGATACCTGAGTGGCTCAGTTGATTAAGCGTCCAACTCTTGATTTTGGCTCAGGTCATGATCTCAAGTTTGTGAAATTGAGCCCTGTGTTGGGCTCAGCACTTGGTGTTGAGCCTGCTTAAAATTCTCTCTTTCTCTCCATCTTCCCCACCACCACCTATGCACACCCTCTCTAAAACAAAACTAAACAAAACAAAAAACAAAAGCAACTTTTAAATATCCCTAGACTTTTCTATAATCAAATTTCCTAAATTACCTTTCCAGTAATTAACATTCAAACAAATATTAACTGAATTCATGGTAGATGTCAATCAGTACACTACTCTAGACTGCAACAAATAAGAGGAATATAGTGGGGTTTCTACCCACAGGTATTTCTCTCCAGTCCACATTCCTTATATCCAGTAGATATTTCATAATATTTTTAAACTTCCCATTGCCTGGAAGGTACTGTCTTAAATGCAGGGAAAACAGGTGAACAGAAGAATAGTTCTGCCTTCCTGTTATTTAATCTTTATTGAGAAAATGCACATAATTAAATATGTATTAAAATTTGGGTATAAGAACAACTCCTGATTTTTCTGATGCTAAAATTAATATATCCTCTGCCTATCTTTCATATCATATCAGTCATAGACTTTCCCCTAAATTCACAACTCTTTCATTACAATGTATAAATCTAATAAACTAACAAACCTGTTTCCTGATTTCCTGACCATTTTCTGTAATGGCCTATGCCATTACAGGAAAACAGTTTAAATCCCACCTGTTACAATCAAGGCTTCCATCATCTACTTGTCAGAGTTCATCCTCTGTGTTCTCTCAGGATATATTATGTAACTATTTCTACCTTCTAAAAAAATCACTTGATCTTAAAATTAATTGTTTTTGTGTCTTGTCTCCCTCACTGTATTTGAGCCCTTTTGCTCAATTCAATCTCTTATTCATCTTTGTACCTTTGTCAGTGTTTTAGAGTGTTTCATAAATATTTGTAGATGGTCTTTCTTTCTCTTTCTTTTTTTCTTTCTTTTTTTCTTTCTTTTTTTCTTTCTTTCTTTCTTTCTTTCTTTCTTTCTTTCTTTCTTTCTTTCTTTCTTTCTTTCTTTTTAACCTATAGTTACCTTCTGTAGTTACTAGATGGCAAGTCTGCCCTTTTGGCAGGTGAGACCAACTGAATTTACTTCCCTTTGGGTCTTGAGGAATTTGTTGGAATAAATGACAATTAACAGTTCGGTACATCAAAAAGTGAACTATATGTCATATAAACTCTAAATGAGGTTTAGTGTCAAAACTGGAGATTGGTATAAACATGGAAGAAGTAGAGTACAGTCCACAGATTTTTCTGGAGAAAGGAAAAGAGGTACTGATAACTTTTGCACAATATTTATGGCTATTGCATATGCATCAGAAAGTAAAGTATTGCTTGTGCTTAAGAAAATACTTCTTCACAGACAGTGATAAAGATATAAACAATAAGCTAAGTTGAGTTAGATATTTCCCAGATTATCAACTTCCTATGATTGGCATACAAAAGAAAAATGGCTAGTTTCCATCAATTTTTATTTCTTAATCTAGTGAATTGCTTGAATGTTCTTTATGAAAGATTGCTAGGGAATATGTTAAACTTAACACCAGAAAGATCAAGAGATGTTCTTATATCATAATTTTAATTTATATTTAATTGTGCCCATCTTCTTTTTTTTTTTTAAGATTTTATTTACTTATTTGACAGAAATCACAAGTAGGCAGAGAGGCAGGCAGAGAGAGAGGGAGAAGCAGGCTCCCTGCTAGCAGAGAGACGAAGGCTCGATCCCAAAACCCTGGGATCATGACCTGAGCCGAAGGCAGAGGCTTTAACCCAATGAGCCACCAAGGGACCCCTGTGCCCATCTTCTTAGTAAAGTTGAAATATCATAAATATTCTTGTTTTGTTCATCTTGCTCTCTGGGTCTAAGACAGAAACTGGCATGCAATGGAAGGTTTACAAATTTTACAAAATATAATTAAGTATAAAACAGAAAACTTTCTGGGACGCCTGGGTGGCTCAGTTGGTTGGATGACTGCCTTCAGCTCAGGTCATGATCCCGGAGTCCCCAGATGGAGTTCAGCATCGGGCTCCCAGCTCCACGGGGAGTCTGCTTCTTCCTCTGACTTTCTCCTCTCTCACTGCCTCTCTCTCAAATAAACAAATAAAATCTTAAAAAAAAAACAAAAACCCAGAAAACTTTCTAACAATTAATGCAATTTTTTTCTTGATCTAATTACTTTATGGAACAAAACTCATTAAGCTATTAAAGAACTTCAAATGGTTATCAATACAAATATTTATTGAGGTAAAATTGGCACTTCCCTTATGTCTTCTTTCAGTTATTAATGTGATATATGACCAATTAAAATGAATTTACTTTCATTTTGATGCTTATGCCATTAGAATTTTAAAATTAATGAAATGTCACTTTAAAATTTATCTTTCATAATCTTCTTTTGGGTTTAGATCACTATACTTTAAATGTTATGTTTAATCTTTAAAAAAAAAATTATGTAGGGAAATCTGGCTGGTTCAAATGGTTAAGCATCTGCCTTTGACTCAGGTCATGATGACAGGGTCCTGAGGACTCCCTCTCCCTCTGTGTGCACTCTCTTTCTCTTTATCTCACTAATAAATAAATTTAAAAATCTTTAAAAAATTAGTTAAATAGACTGTGAGCACTGAGAAACAAACTGAGGGTTTTGGAGGGGAGCGGAGAGGAGGCTTGGGTGAATCTGGTGGTGTATATTAAGGAGGGCACGTATTGCATGTAGCACTGGGTGTGGTACATAAACAATGAATCTTGGAACACCGAAATATATATATATCCAAGGAAAAGCAAAATTCATGCTAATCAATGAGGCCAACGTCTTAAAGTCATTTTCTAAATTAGGAATAATGAAAAACTTATCTGAAAAACCATACTTAACTATATATATATATATATATACACACACACATATATTTATATGTGATTATGTCCATTTTGCTTAAAATGACAGTATTAATGGAATAAATATACATAAAAAGGCCAGGGCCAGGATGGTAATGGATCTAGTTGAGGAAAAGTTTAATATGTGTAAAAAAAGGGGGGGTGAAATACTGATTTTATTATTTATAGTCTGCCATATATTTACACTTAGGGCTCATGTGGAGTTAATTTTGTAGAAAAAGTCCTAAAGTTCCAATTTCTAAGTAAAATGTGTGCATACTCAGGGGCATTTAGGTGGCAAAGTCAGCTAAAAGACCAAGTCTTGGTTTCTGCTCAGGTAGTAATCTCAGGAACATGAGTTCAAGTCCTGCGTTGGGATCCACACTCAGCCCAGAGTCTGTTGGAGATTATGTAATCCTCTGCCCCTTCCACTTGTGCTCTCTCTCTCTCCCTTTCTCTAAATAAATTAATTAATGTTTTTTTAAAGTGTGCATGTTTAAATTTTTGATAATATTATTGAATGCTCCAAAAAGTCTTTGCTAACTAACACTCTCACTAGTAGGACATAAGAATGCCAGTATGTGTGAATCAGTTTTAAAATTATCTATTATTAATCTTTTATGTTATTTTAATTTATGTTTTGCTAATATGATTGTGAAAAATATCTAATTGTTCTAATTTGTATTTTCTGATTTATTTATGAGTTTAACAAAATATTCAAAGATTAATTAACCATCTATTTTTCTATAAATTTCCTGTTTCTTGCCTATTTAATTGGTATTTAAGTATTTTCTTACTGTATTTTAGGCGAGCTTTATTTTTTTTAAAGATTTTATTTATTTATTTGACAGAGAGATCACAAGTAGGCAGAGAGGCAGGCAGAGAGAGATGGGGAAGCAGGTTCTCCGCTGAGCAGAGAGCCCAATGTGGAGCTCAATCCCAGGACCCTAGGGTCATGACCTGAGCTGAAGGCAGAGACTTAACCCACTGAGCCAACCAGGTGCCCCAAACTTTATTATTAATGGCATTTTTTCTTTAAATGAATATTCCTATCACTATTCTTTCATAATAAAGAAGTGTTTCATTTTTGTGTGGTCAAATCTTTCTTTAATGATTTTGTATCTAAACTTTTTTTTAAATTAAGATGATTTTCTTGCTAAGATCATAAGTATTTGTCTACATTTTCTTCTAAAAAGTCCTAGGGTTTTCTCCCTGACTTTTATTCATTAATTCTTGAATAAATTATTTTCCAGTAGGATGTAAAGTAGTGGTTATCTTTCAACTTCCTTTTTTTAGTCCATATAAATATTTTTCCTAATATTATTTAATAACTAGGCTATACTTTTCCCACATTTAAAATATCACTTTATTTGCAAACTTAATTTCACTTACATACATATGTATTTGTGTCTTCACTCTGTTCAACTAATATACTTTCTATTCCTGAACATTATTTTCAACGTTTTGACTTACTAGGACAGGAAGTCCACCCATTGCCTGCTGCCAATATTGAAATATTCCACTTATCAGATTATGGTTCACACAGCACTTACAATGCCATGTTAATTGTAAAGCATTGAATAAAGTGTAAACATTGCTGCTAGCATTTCAGTCCACAAATCACTATATAGATAACAGATAGAATCATGTTCAGTGGTCAATTACAAATTCTGTCAGCGGTTATTGCACATTTAATTAACACAGAGAGAGACAGCAAAGTGTGTAACTGTGTTGCCTCTTTATCTCCCAAGAATAAAATCATATGACATTTTACAAAAATGGTCCATCAAAAGAGATAACTAACCAGTAAAGGTGAAGTGCAGCAAAGAAATTGAAAGTTATAATACTGGAAGTGAAACTGGCTATGTTTAGATTTGAAAATGGTGAGAGGAGAGCAAAGATAGAATGAGACTTAGGTCTGCATGACACTGATAAAGAGCATACTGAAAAATCTCTGATTAATACAAAAATAGATAATTTATAATTACAGTATTTTCTTCATAAACATCTTCCCCCATCTCTAAACATTTAGTCAGAAAATATTTTGGAATATCTATTATATGTCAACCATCATTCAAAGTGTCAAAAATGAAGACATGATTAATACAAGGTTCCTGATTCATGTAATGTATTACTTAGCAAATTTTGAAATATCTAGAGGAAAACCAAGAATATGTCCCCATTTTACACCATATGTCAAAGTAGAGTACGAATGGAATGTAGTGTTTAAAAATACAGCAAATGTACAGGAAAAAAATATAAGTAACAAATTCTAAGTTGGAAGTCTATAAATGCAAAGGGAGATACCATTATTGAAAAAAATATATTTATTAGATTTTTTAAAATAAAAATTGATGCAGCTTTTGTATTAACTAGTATTTAAAAAGAAAACAGATGAGTAAACAAAGCAAAAGGAGAATCAGACCTATAAATACAGAGAACTAACCGATAGTTGTCTGAAGGGGGGGGATGGCGCAAATGAATGATGGAGAATGGAAAATATAGACTTCCAGTCATGGAATGAGTAAGTCATGGGGAAAAAAAAGGTGCAGCATAGGGAAATATAGTCAATGGTATTGCAATAGGTTGCATGGTGACAGATGATAGCTATTTTTTATGGTGAACATAGCATAATGTACAGAGTTGTTGAATCACTGGGCTGTACACCTGCAACTAATGTAATATTGTGTGCCAACTCTACTCAAATTAAAAAAAAATAAAAGAAAGAAAGAAAGAAAAAATAACATTTAAAATATAATATACAAAAAAAGTAAATGACTATAATAATAAATGTCTTCTCAAAGACCTCTTCAGTTTCTATGATAAAAAATGTATGAATAAGAATTAATGTTATATATTGGGACGCCTGGGTGGCTCAGTTGGTTGGACGACTGCCTTAGGCTCAGGTCATGATCCTGGAGACCCGGGATCGAGTCCCGCATCAGACTCCCAGCTCCACGGGGAGTCTGCTTCTCCCTCTGACCTTCTCCTCGCTCATGCTCTCTCACTGCCTCTCTCTCAAATAAATAAAATCTTTAAAAAAAAAGAATTAATGTTATATTAATTACAGACTTCTGGTAAAAATAAAAGTTGATCTGGGTGCAGGATTATTATTGTTATTATTTATCTGCAACTAAATAGGAAAAGGAAGTATATTTACTTACAAGAGGCTAGAATCAATTGATTGATAAAGCTCTGTTGTCTTTGTTTCCCAATATTATATTCTGACTTTTTAAAAATTGTTACTATTTCTCTTTTAACAAGGAATGTAATCCCAGGTTTTATCTTGTAGATTGTAGATACTGCATTGAAACTGAAACTCATTTTGTTAATAAAATTATATTATACATTTTGGTCTCAGTTATTGTAACAATGATCATTAAATATTCCAGATTACAAATCAAAATAACAAATTTTTCATTTCTCCTCTGCAATCCATTTTTTCTTTCTCATGGATAATAATTTTTGCACAGAAAGATGCACTGTACTACTTGAAAGTATTCAAAATATATTACAATTTAAAATAGTATATTACTCATTTTGTTCACTCAGAATTCAGAAGGATCTTTTTTAAGATTTTATTTATTTATTTGACAGACAGAGATAACAAGTAGGCAGAGAGTCAGGCAGAGAGAGAGGGGGGAAGCAGGCTCCCTGCTGAGCAGAGAGCCCAATGCAGGGCTTGATCCCAGGACCCTGGGATCATGACCTGAGCTGAAGACAGAGGCTTTAACCCACTGAGTCGCCCAGGTACCCCAAGGAGGACTTTTATTATTGAGACAAACTGAAAAGAAGAGAGAAATATTGATAGTAATTAAGCCACTTAATTTTCACAAAGATATCTGTAAGAGTGTAAGTTGGTCTAATAAAATAGTATTCTTTCTTTATCTCTCAATCCACACACATATAGACATTTACAAACATGCACATGTAGATACATAAGCTATCTTCCTAGGTACCAAAAAGGGAAACCTTAAACATATAATTCTTAAACCAGGGTTTGAATTATTTTGGTAAAACATCATATCAGAGACATCATCTGGAATTGCTTTAATTGATAAAACTGACTGATTTGATAAAATTTGGAAAATAATACCTTTTGCTCCTCAAATATTTTTGCCTTTAATCTATGTTTATAAGGAAAAAGGTCCTAACATTTGTTACACAAGATTCATTTTTTCCCACTATCTCTCAGGAAGTGTTATCTTGATTCATATTTCAAAAAGGAACTTCGAGTGTCTTAATTAAAGATCGTTCAAAATAAAGTTTTTGATAGTCATCTTTCAATGTATATATGAGATAGATTGAATTTAATGTATCCTCTACATACCCAGGATTGATTGAGGGATATGGAGACCAAGAACAATTCCTACCCACAAGGAAATTGGTCTCTAACATTTTAAATGTAAGAAAAAGCACCTTCCTTATCTTTAACCAGGATTAAATATGTCTGTGATTTTTTTTTTGCAAAAACAAAAACATTCTTGTTATATTTTTTTTACATTTTAAATTAATTAACTGTGAGACTTTATTACTACTTCCTGACATTTCCCTTATGTAATGTGATTAGTTCTTCAAAATAAAGATGTGATGAAAAAATCTTTAAGAATGCAATTCATTATTATTTTCCTCAAACAGAGGTCTTCAAGGCAAAGGCAAAATGAATCACAATTAATATACATTAATTGATCAACATATTGATAACTTAAATTACTATTCTTTCTCTATTGGGGGAAAATACAGTTGTCAACATTTGTGGGTTTTTTTTTAATTTCTATGAGGATCTTTAAGGAAGATTAATATATCCCTTATAAAAAGTTTGAGCAGAACTTCTGTGAGATTGACTGCTGGATAATTTAAATATATAATTTCAGATAAGCTGTGAACAAAGCTTAATCAGTTACAGATACATAAAAATGCAAATTGTTTATTATTTAAAATAATACTTGTTAGTTCTTGTTGCACTTCCTACAGACTAACCTCTAAAATATATTCAAATGTAATTATAAGTCAACTATTTTATATTAAGGTTATACTGGAAACATAGTTGTTCTAATTTTAAAATTACACATTAATCATTATCATAATTTATTCTATCATTCCTGATAACAATTTACCTTTCAGAATGCAAAATGCAACCTCCTTTTTTAAAAATTCTTTCTGGTGATCAAAAATTTACTCAATTAAAAAAAAATAGGCAAGTTTTGACTGTGGCTAGTTCCAGAAATGTGTGATCATTTAGGGATAGATTTAGCTACAGATAATGACCTGTTCAGATTTTGAAAATGATAAGAATACATTAGTATTGATCACCAAATTTAAGGGGATCAAGAGGTCACAATTAACAATTCCCTTTATTAGTGGTTGTTAAGATGTTGACATCAGTTATGCTGATTCTCTTTTTTAAAGCTAAAATAGTCTCCCAGTAGTATAATGCTGACAGTTGTAATATGTGTCTTCATGATTACGATAGGCTTTATATATCTAGTAAATTAAAATAATTAATTCAATTAACAATCCCATCCTTCACAAAAGAAATGCAATCAGCTGTAAAGTGGTGTTTGCTGAGCAAACCCATCTTTCCCTTTGTTCAGAGTCACTTTTACCTTCCTGTTTTCACTCATCCTCCCCACTTGAGTGTCCTAGTAGGCAACTGCAGAGACACAGAACTTGTAACTAAGGGGGTGCCACAGTGTGAGCTTTAGATTGCAGAAGGTTGAATTCAAAGCATCCACTGGCCTCACAAGTATTGTAGCAAGAATGTTTATCCCAGTTTCTTAAAAAGTTACACATTTACCACATACACAAAATCCTGAGAACAGCTCAGATATTATTGAAAAATTAATTGGTCAGACTCTCTCTGCCATTATCCCTTTTTAAGTAAATTATGAACAGAGACTATAAATGTAACCCACTACTTCTAAAATGTTCCTCTGTAATTATTAATACTCTTTTCATTAAAATTGAGGACAGAAAGAGTTGACAGGAACAAAGCTGAGAATATTAAAAACAATAGTATACATTGTTTCTTCTAGATGTGGTACAAAATATGACATTGTTTTTGAAAGCTTGCTTCTTTTAGAAAAACAACTAAATCTAGCAGAAATCAAGTTATAAAAATAAAATAAATAGATTTTGCATCTGAACTCCTTTTCTGATTCTCATTTTCTGAGAACTTTCTTTTTCGTTAATAACATCACCAAATGGACTTCACTTATATTGATTATTATAATTAATATGTCAGAATTATAAATATATCAGAAAAGGGTATTTCAGCTTACTCTGCTTTTAAAAATGACCTCCCTTTCAGTAGTCAACAAGCCACTCATTATATGTCATCTTAATCATCATGTTTACATCAGAGAAAAATACTTTATCTTAGTTGTATATGATTTTAGTTTGGTCCTGCTCTATTCCAAACTATAGAAAAGATATGTTAATAATAAAATATTCTAAGTCTCACAACCAGAAAGTGAGCACAATGTCACTTTGTATGTAAAACATGTGCATTTATACAGCATTTCCCAATTATTTTATCCTAAGGCGGTACTTATATTATTTAAAAAGAAAAACACAAACAAAGATACATATGAACATTTTGTTGAGAATAACTAGTAGCAAGAAACAATGAAGTACTTTTTTTTCCTCATGCTTTCCCCTGGAAATGTTCATTGTCAGTAAATGAGTTTGGTTTAATAGTGTTTGTATTTAGCATGTGACATTCTTAATTGTTATAAATAATCATGATGATTATAACCTCTATTTTCTCCTTCTTAGCTAATTAGTCTAGTATTTGACTAGTTATGTATATATACTTTGTTTATTTTATGGTAGACTGGATTTACAGATACAACTTTTAAGGATATGCATAACTCTTGTATTCAGTACAATTTAAATGAAGTTACAAAGGCCAAATATTTATAAAACACAATATATCTTCATTTATCTTCATAGTATTTTGCAAGTGGATAATTAAATTATATCACTACATTTTCCCACTTTATATAATTTCAATATAACTCACTTATACCTTTCCTGAATCCTTTAGGATACTTCTGAAATTTCCCTTTCAAGTTGAAAATACTGGCTAAATATACTATAAATATTTCACAACTTATATAAATCATCTTGATATTAATTGCTAGGGTTAATTATCTTAGGTGATTAATTCAAGGTGTTGATGTGTTAAGATTATTATATGCATGTGTATCCATTAAGTTTATATATAAAGTGAAAAAAAAAGTTTATATATAAAGTGAACCCTTTCTGTGGACCTAAACACAGACACCATGAGCAGAGATGAGAATAAAAGACAAGATGGCTGCTTAAATCTTCATCACTACTAATAAAATGAATCAAAATAATTGCACTTGTTTCTGAGGGTTTTCACATATATTATTTCATTTGATCTTTACAATACTTTTTTAAGCCAGACAATGCATTCTTGTCCTTTTTCTAGGTTAAAGAGACTAAAAGACAGTATATAAGCAAGTTGCTAAAGGTCACACAGCTAATTAGTTAAGCACAAGCACTTGTTCTATGATCTATTAAGTCCCAGTCTCATAGCTATCATCATCATCAACATTTGTGGGAGGTACAGTCATGATTGTTGTTTGAGCTGGGTGTCTTCTATTTAAAAAAAATGCTCAAGAGCAAAAAGAGCTCTAATTTGGGATACAGCAGACTAAAATAAAAGTTCAAAAAATATAAATAGATACACTTCAGAATAACAAGAAAATTGCCTAGTGGATATTAACATTTACTTTTAAGATTATTTTTTAAAGATATTGTTTATTTATTTTTCAGAGAGACAGTGCATGAGAGTGAGCAGCAGAAACAGGGGGAGTGGGCAGAGGGAAAAAAGCAAGCCCAAGAAGGAGCCCAATGTGGGACAATTGCAGCACCCTAGGATCATGGCCTGAGCCAAAGGCAGACGTTTAACTGACAGAGCCACCAAGGCATCCCAATACTTTTAACTTTAATAAAGATAAGTTTAAGATTATGAGAATGAGACTTATTTTTGCACATATGGAATGGACAAATGCATAGAAATTTTAATCTATTTATTTCATGAGATGAATAATGAGAAAGGAATGCTTGTCAGTTAAATTAGGTATTCTAGCCTTAGACTTCACTGTGATTAGAACATTTTTTTTAAAGATTTTATTTATTTATTTGTCAGAGAGAGAGAGAGAGCGAGAGATCGAGCACAGGCAGGCAGAGTGGCAAGCAGAGGCAGAGGGAGAAGCAGGCTCCCTGCGAGCAAGGAGCCCGATGTGGGACTCGATCCCAGGACGCTGGGATCATGACCCGAGCCGAAGGCAGCCACTTAAGCAAATGAGCCACCCAGGTGTCCCTAGAACATTTTTTGTTAAGCAATATTCCATGGATATAAAGTTATCCATTATTATCAGTGACATGTTACAAAATTGATATAATAACTTGTAAAATTTCTGACATTTTTATTGAGATATACTGTTACCAAAATTTCTTTCTATGAAGTAATAATAACTGAGACTCCCAATTTAAAATATTTCCTTTTTATTTATTTTCCACCTGATTTCATGAGTAGCAGAAGAAGGTAAAATTATCCAGAATACCATTCTAATAGCATAATCTTAATTTCTAAGCCATGGTAAAATTGTTGTTTTATAATGATAATTTAAATTGTTCTTAACCAAGTTTCTGTCATTCTGTAGAACGTATAATTTTAAAAAGTGAACTTTTATCTAGAAATAAATTGTAGCCATTATAAGCATTTTGTGCTGTTATGTTGAAATATTGCCTCATTTCCAAATTTCCTTTTTCTGTTTTGATCTTTTAGATGGTCTAATACTTGAAAACACCAATTGTAGATTTCTCCTGCTTGCTGTGTATTGTTATGGAGATCAGTATGTCATTTCAAGTGACAGTTACATTAGAAGCATGGTGGTAAGAAAGAACTATTTTGTGAAAGCTACATAGATATATACATGTATCAATTAAATGTGATTCTTCCCTATACCCCTACCTCCTCAATGTTTTTATTGCCTGTTTCCAACAAAATTAAAAAAAATAATAGTGGCATATGGTTATTGCTGTGAAGTGTGTAAACCTGGCGATTCACAGCCATGTACCCCTGGGGATAAAAATATGTTTATAAAAAATAAAAATTAAAAAAAATAGTGGCATAGGAATCAATTATCATTATTTAAAATAAAAATCTGCTCTTGAAAAGGAAAAAAGT
Source organism: Mellivora capensis (assembly GCA_004024625.1). Classification (NCBI taxonomy): domain Eukaryota; kingdom Metazoa; phylum Chordata; class Mammalia; order Carnivora; family Mustelidae; genus Mellivora; species Mellivora capensis. The sequence continues at coordinate 48,135 of PISX010010002.1, read as the reverse complement.
CACACTATTCCAACTCTGTTTAGCCAAATATAATAAGCATATAAAATATCTCATTTATCATTAAATTGTCTATTTGATCTATGACCCTTTGAAATTCATGCTACCTTTCTTTAATCTCTAAATTAGTCTGAATACTCAGCAAAGTGAATCAACTAAAGTGATACAGTCATCATCATGTCTCCTTTTGAGTGAAATAATAAGTTTATGTTTCAAAAGTAAAGTATTAAATTACTTTTCATACTTTTTTATAGTCATTAACCTTCTCAGAATGCTTACATGTAGCAAAATATAATAACTTTCAGTATCTTTGGGGATAACAAGTGTTCTATAAATTGCATTGTTTTATATAAACTATAATTCGATTTTTGATGAAAAGAATTGGATTAAATTTTCCATTAGAAAATTTGAATTACCAAAGAATTTCCAAATAATTTTCTATACCTTCCAAGATCCCTTTCTTCCAAGATTGATACTTCCATAGATTTTTTGCTACCACACAGACTGTTAATTCATTCTCTTTTTCTTTCTCTTTCTTTCTCTCTCCTTGTTAGTTGATTTTTTAGTTTGGCATTTAAAAAAATATCTATTCAGGAATTCACTCTCTTCTCTAATTGTAGTCTCTTGAGATGCACTTATCTGTTTGCATGGTATTAAATATTGTCTAAATGCTGATGATCTTCAAATCTCTATCCCAAGACGACTTCATTTGAATTCTAGATACATATATCTAACTGCTTAGACATCACTTCTATATCTAATAACATTCACAAAGTTGCTTCAAATAAAAACCTAGAGATAATCCTTCATTTTCTTCTTTCCTTCATTCACCACATCCAATCACCAAATCCTTTTGATTACCAAATATTAACAAAACATGTATACCTTGGTTATCTCCACTACTGCCACAATCAAGTGAGATTTCACTTTTGGGTCATGATGTAGCTTTCTATCTAATCTGCTTGCTTCCATGTTTTCTCAAAATAAGATTATTTTCCATATAACCCAACAGAGTCACATCCTATCCTTCTTTGCCTAGAATGGTGTGTGTGTGTGTGCATGTGCGTGTGTGTGTGCAGGTGTGTGTGTGTTTAGCTTGGATACAATACATTCCTCTAACCTCTTCTCATTGTCCCTACTTATTTATTTTAAGATTCAATGATGAAATATAGTTTTTCTTCCATATTTCTTTGGATTTAAAAACAAAGACTGACATTATATCCCCATAGCTGAATTTTCCTTCAGTTTAAACAATCTTACCTCGTTCAGTTTTCCTTATGTGACTTAGATTTGAGATCTACTCAGACATCTCTCCTCTGTATAAATAGTTTCCCTTACAAAATGTGGCACCCAGAGCAACTTTCGCTTTAGAATAGTTAACATCTGAAAACATTTAGTGAAACAGTCCTACTGCTTATTTTTCTTAAATGATTATAAATTTCTAATTTTGCCTAGATTATAAGTGACAAGACAAGAATTTATCCTAGATTCAGATACTGAATAATATTGGAAAAAAAGAAGGAATAAGGAAATATCAGGTTTTTTTCTTAATTCCTAAAATTAAAATGCCAAGGCAACCCTTGTGATTTATTTAGTTACAATTCTATGAGGATATTGACTTTTACTTAAAAAATTTAAACCTCTGGAAATGAATGATAGTCTGGGTAAAAAGTGCTTTGTTATGACTACATAATATCACAAAACATGCTGGTTTAAAGAGAAGGAGCATAAGAAAATACCACATGGTCACTGGAATCAAGTATCTCTATTTAAAGTACTATCTTACTAGTTTCAAAACAAAACAAAACCTTTGAAGGATATGAATTTGAAGAGTGTTTATTCCATGATATCCAGCAGATATTTTAAATGGTTTTTGTACTGTAGGATGACAGTACAGAAAATGTAATATATGAGGGGAAAATTTTTTGTTGTGAATAGAAATGGCTGAAGTGGCATTTGGGATAAATTTTCCTATTTCTCTAAGTCTCCAAAATGTATGTTTAAGGTCTCAAAAAGGGTAATTATCGTTACTTCACAATACTTTAATAGAATTAACTACATAATGAGCAATAGTTTGGTTACGCAAGTACTCCATGTATTTTAATGAACAGATGAATAAAAGGAAGAAAGGAAGGAAAAATAAAGGAAGGACAGAAGGAAGAGAAGAGGGAAGAAAAAATGGAGGGAGGATGGAAGGAAAGAAGGAAACAAGGAGGAAATGCTTATCTTTATGATACTATTGTCATATAAAGTAAAACCTCTCTTGGAGTGCCTGGGTGGCTCAGGTAAGCATCTGACTTAGACTCAGCTCAAGATCCCAGGGTCCTGGGACAAGCCCCGATTAGTGTGGAGTCTGCTTGTCCCTCTCTCTCTGCTCCTTCTCCCTAACTCTCTCTCAAGTAAATAAATAAAATAAAAAAAAAAGAAAAGAAAAGAAAAAAATACAGCCTCTCTTGTGTGGTCATGATTTCTATCTCTATTAAATTGTTTTGCCATTTTCTTTTAGTGTGTCGTGCACTTACATGTTACTTTTAACAACCTGAGTTTTAAGCTGCAGAAGATAGGCAAACTGGTATCTTGAAATTCTATATAGAATGCTTTAAGTCCTAAATAGCTCCTTCCTTGTATCTATTTTTGTCTGCTTTTAAAAATTTGTGTCGTTGAAGTTATCTAATAAGATGGGTGATGGACATTGGGGATGGTATGTGGTAAGTGTTGTGTATTGTGTAAGACTGATGAATCACAGAACTGTACTCCTGAAACAAATAATAGAGAATATGTTCATAATAAAAAATAAATAAAGAAAAACTAGTTAATTAATTTTTAAAAAGAGGAAAAAAGATTCGATCACACAAAAATAATATTTTTGGCATAAAATTGTGCAGTTCTAAGTATTTCATATTAAATGGTCTATTTTTACTAATTTAATGTATATCATAGTAATTTCAAAATCATGATATTTTATTTAATTAGGCCCTTCCCTTCAAATTTAAAGCAGTTTTTTAAATATTAAAATAGAAAAATTAAAACAAAGAAAATAAAGAGACTGAGCGTGGAGATCATGAGAGCTAATAAGAAGTAGGAAAACTTATTTTTTTTAAGATTTTATTTATTTATTTGGCAGAGAGAGACACAGTGAGAGAAGAAATGTAGACAGGGGGAGTGGGAGAGGGAGACACAGGCTTTCCCTTGAGCAGGGAGCCCAACTCAGGGCTGGATCCCAGGACCCCGGGATCATGGCCTGAGCTGAAGGCAGCTGCTTAACGACTGAGCACCCAGGTGCCCCTAGAACACTTATTTTTGAAATGAGATTTTTGGCTTTCAAAACAAACAAAATATAAATATCACCAATTTCATTCTTATATCTAATGAGAAAAATGTATGGTTAAAGTGCCAATTTTCAAAGTATAAATGATGGAATTTTTTTATCAGTTTCCAACTGTACTTGACTTTGTTCATAAAATTTAAAAAATTTACTCATTCCCATTTTACAAAACCATCTAGGCTTGCACATCAAAACTGCCAAATATAAATTATTGTTTTACTTAGAACATCAATTTTTTCAAGTTGCTCATCTCTTAAAAAGGGAACATTCAGTAAAATAAATTGCAAGTTATAAAACATTAAACTACAAACTTTAATAGAGAAAAAATAGTATGTAATTGGAAAAGTCTCAATATAATTCCATTAGTAGTTTTTATTCAGAGCATTCCACATTCCAAACAACTTTTCAATACTAAATGAACTGAATACAATGCTTCTTAATTTTCCTCATTTCATAACTATCACTGGTTGCTACTTTATCTGCAAAAACCACATCTCTTCTTTATCAAAGTAGCTGCAATTTTTATTTGCTACCTTCTTTGCTACCACATCTATTCTTGCTCAGAACAGAGAAATAGAATCATCTAAAAGTTATGTATTTGACTGAAGGCTGGCTTTTATATTTTGTGAGGACCATTTTTTTTTAATTTCAGTGTCTTCAAGCTAATCATTTGTATATCTATTCAGCAAAAGATGTTTGTTTTATATCTTAGTGATGAGTTTCCAATGTTATTTGTGAGCTTTGGTAACTAATTATCTTAATCTAAATTAAGACATAGTAAAAGTGAAGTAAATTTGAAAATCTCATCACACAGAATTTTTACTTCAAGTGGATAATCAATTAATTATAGATAAAAATTCAATAATTGAAATGTCTATTGCTTTAAATATTAAAAACATCCAATAATGTATCTCAACATGGCTTTAAAGAATAAGATTACATTGGTTTAGTAACTATAATGATTGAAGGAAATTTCAAAAATGCACATGGCTTTATATATATATAATTTAAAAAATACTTATTCCCATTTAACATAACTGCCCAGTACTTGTACACCAAAGTTGCCAAATAGGATGTTTTAGAGTTCTAAAGCTTAACATTTCATTCATCTTCCTGACGGGGTCAGAAAGATTTATACCTGGAATAGAGTATACAAGGAGAAAAAAAAAAAAAAAAAGCTAAAGCTGTTAAAGGAGAAAAAATGTTAATAATAAATAGGAACATCTAAACATCTAACACCTATCATGTTGAAATGTGGTATGTGTACATGTATTGATTAAAACATTGCTAGGAGATATAGTGAGATAATAAAAAGAAAAAAATGCACTTATATGACATACAATATAAAATTAAACTACCTTACATAAATAAGTTACATTTCAAAAGAAGACTGTTTAAAACTTTTGTTAGCAGTGTGAAATAATTTTAACTCTAATGGATTTATAAAAACGTTTTATTTTGTTTTGTTTAATTAAGACAAGACCCAAATGCTAGTTTTATATTACAGATAGAAAACTTATACAAGTAAACCAAACTAATTTCTTTCAAGACCAAGATAATGCTCATAACCTGAGAGTTTCAGTGTTACAGAATCCCCATGTCTGGCAGGTTTATGTATAATCATGGATTTTCTACCAAAAAAAAAAAAAAAAAAAAGAAGAAGAAGAAGAAGAAGAAGGAAAGAGAGATAGAGCAAGAGAACATAGATAAAATTGGTGTTCTAGACCTGGCAGGCCCTGGAGTGCTTTGAGCTCCAAATGTCAGGTGAAGGTGTCTGAAAATAAAACTATTTCTGGAAATGATGGATGAAAACTAAAGAGTGATAAAATGTATTTTCTTATAACCAAAACTACTTATGGCTTTAGATAATTTAAAAAATAAATTAGGTGAAAAAAAATCAACTTAATGAAATATAACCTTTTACAAGATTTCTGTTGACTTTTTGTAGGTTTGTTCTTTTACTTTGTCTTAATTAAAAAATATTCCATATTTTCTTACTTTAGTGATAATGGAAATTATGTTGTACAATGAAGAAATATTAATGTGAGAGAGTACTAGAGAGAAACATTATTAAGTATGTAGTCCAATGCAAACCTGATAGTCTAGACCAATTCTAGGACTTTGTATTTCCAGAGATATAGATTGCTTCTGCTTCAGAAGACACTTTGTTTAGAACTACCCTGCTTTTCATTGCCTAAACTTAAATGTTAGAATTCCCAACTGAGATGTTTAGCGGTTACTCTATCTGCAAGTATTAGGTATAAACAAAGTTTAAACACAATATATGCATAGCTTTGCTAAGGGTCATTCCTACATATCTTAATAAATAAAGTGAAATGTCAAGTCAATTTATGGCAACAGAAAGCTTTTGTATGATGATTATATTACATAATTGTATATATTCTTAACAAACATCTGTAGGAGTCACTTTTGTTCTTGTCAACTAGATATTTAATTCAATATGTGACCAAAACATTTAAATATTGTCAATATCTTAATAACATATTACCTTGAAAATTAAAAATAAGTATGAATTCCATATGGGAGTCTAATCTACTCATAAGAGAAGACTAAATGAATTTTACATTTTACAAGATACATGATCTTGGTCCCTCCCAAAAGCTGTTGATAGTGGGGCAAAATACAGATCTACAGTTCATAACAACCCAATGTCTTTTTATGCCTTCTTTCTTCTCTCCATCTGTGCAGCATATGGCAATCACACCTATATTATATTTGTCATTTCCCCCTCCTACCTGTCAGTTACTTGCTGGCCAACAATCTTCAGTTTCAGGAAAAGAAGAAGATAAAGTTGGAAAAAGAAATGAAGAGACATATTCCAGACATAAAAAATATATGTTGCTTCTAGTAAAATAATGGATATGTGTGAGTGTGAAGTAGGGTTCATGCAAGAGCAGTGAGTCAGTATGATGGCATAGTGGAGGAGATAAAGTCATGGTTGAGGAGACACAACGACATATTTAAGGTGAATTTGTGGTTTTGAATTTGAGTGATTGATTAATAGAATTAGTTCTATCAATACAAGTGTTAGTTCAAGAAGCAACAACAAAAAATTAGTTTTGGGATATAGAGTTCAGGAACAGTTGAGAGAGTATCCACATACAGATGTCTGAGGCAAAGAAATACACTGGCTATGTTTCTCTTGATTGATCTAAGCTAGAAACACAATATGTAATGCTTGTCTTTACCTCCAAAGAGAGGAAAGGATAGGGAGTGTTTTGAAAGTGGGAGCTGTGGAAATACATGAGATTTTCAAGTGAAAGAGCCTAGTAGCGACACAAATGGCACTTTAGAGAAAAGAGGAGTAAGAAGAATGATTAGATTAGTAGCATAAGTAGAATTATACAGAGTCTTAGAATACGGGGGAGGGGAAGTGTCAAGATGGTTAGAGGGGGTTTAGAGAAATAAATAATTTCAGACATTGTTCATTGTATTTATTTAAATTTATATAAATATATAATTGGTAGAGTGACAGGTATTTTTGTAGAACAAATGTAATATTAGCAATAATACAATTACCTGTATCAAGCAGTTTTATAAGAAACTTTATGATTACAAAATAAATAATTAGTCCAGATAGCCTTTGAAGAGCTTTTTATTTCACTTATAATCCAAACCCCTTATCATTACCCTAACAATTTTCTCCTTCCTACCTTCCTACACTTCTTCACAGCCATATTTTAGTCACCCTGGATGTTCTTTCTGTTTCTGGAACATATCATTCTTATGTGCATCTGAACATCTCTGTACTTGCTGTTTCCTCTGCCTGGAAGCTTCTTTCTTAGTCCTTTACATGGTTGATTTTTTAAAATTATCCACTAACTCCTGTCATACTTCTTCATAAATTATATTCTATCATGACCCTCTACTGCCTGCTTATTTCCTGATAGCATGCATTATAATTACCAATTATTTATTTATATGTTTGATTGACTATTAATATATGTATTTTCTTGCTTACTCATGTTCTGTCTTCTTCCAGTAAAATAGAAAGATGACGTACCCTATCTCTCTTATTTTTCGCTGGTCAATCAATACTTGGTGAATGAATGAATGAATGAATGAATACATAAAAGAGTTTATACTTGGAAATTAGCGTAACCCTGAGGGGTTTGCATTATAATGTTCTACTTGTAAGTAGAATATATGTTCATAATAGAAATTTTGGAAGACTTGGAAAAGTTGTTGTAAAAATTATACTGCCATTATTATACTACCATCAGGAAATTAGTATTTTTACAGTTTACTGTATTTGCTTTCATTCTTTTTATTTGCACATATTATCACAGTTACAATTATAATTTTTTGAATACTATATTCCTTACCTAGCATATGTCTTAATCATGTTTCATAACATTAAAAAGCTCATCCTAAATGTCAATATGTGCATTATTCCACAGTACAGAAGTTTCATACATATATAACTATTCTATGCTGTTTGATATTTGATATGCTTTTGCATCTTTAAAAAAACTCTAGGTGCACCTGGGTGGCTCAGTGGTTTAAAGCCTCTGTCTTCAGCTCAGGTCATGATCCCAGGGTCCTGGGATCAAGCCCCACATCAGGCTGTCTGCTCAGCAGGGAGCCTGCTTCCCCCCTCGCTCTCCACCTGCCTCTCTACCTACTTGTGGTCTCTGTCTGTCAAATAAATAAATACAATCTTAAAAAAAAAAAAGCAGACTCTAGTGGCATCTTTCCAATAATAATTTGCCTATAACTTCGAAGGAAAAAATGAAACAAGATGGGATCGGGAGAGAGACAAACTATAAGAGACTCTTAATCTTACAAAACAAACTGAGGGTTGCTGGGGGGAAAGCGGGGGTATGAAGAGGGTCGTTGGATTATGGACATTGGGGAAGGTATGTGATATGGTGAGTGCTGTGAAGTGTGTAAGCCCGATGATCACAAAATTGCACCCCTGGTACATATAATTAACATTATATGTTTATAAAAATAATTAATAAAAATAAAAAAATAATAATAATTTGCCTATAACTCAAAACAGTATTTTTATAATAAACCTATAGAAGTAGAATTACTGATTTAAAATGCAAATGAAATATAAACTCCAGATTCACAGTGTCAAATTACAAACCAAACATTAAAATAATTGGTGATATATGAAAATATCCATTTTGCTATGACCACCAAATCTGAAATGTTCTTACTTATAATGTTTCCTAAATGCAAATGATATAAAAAGCATGATATATCAGTTCTATAAAATTTATATTTCTTTAAATATTAGCAATGTAGGGGCACCTGGCTGACTCAGTTAGTGGAGCATGTAACCTTTGATCTGAAGATCATGAATTTGAGCCCCATATTGGGCATGGAGTGAACTTAAAAAAAATAATATTGTGGAATCAGGTGGCTCAGTCAGTTAAGCATTTTCCTTCTATTGAACTCATGATCCCAGGACACATCAAGCCCCAGATTGGGCTCCCTGCTCAGTGGGGAGCCTGCTTCTCCCTCTCCTCATTGATCATACTCTCTCTACCACCAGCATACTCTATCCCTCAAATGAATAAATAAATAAATAATTCTGTAAAAAAATAATATTAGCAGGGTTAAGTGACTGTCAAGTGATATCAGCCATTTTTATTTCATAATATTTATTTACTAAATAATTCATTATTGATTCAATCTTATTAAAAAGTAAGATAACCAAACAACTAGGACCTTCTACACAGAGTAGAGAGCCCAGAAGGTAACTGGTCTTGAAAATAAAAGCTGGATCAATAGAAATCACGCATTTGTCACAACGTGATAAAGACACTTATGGGAAATCCCAAAGGATAAAACATCTCATACAGCCCTAAAAATGTAAAACAAAACAAAACAAAACAAAACAAAAAACAACACTTTGTGAAGGAACTAGCATATAATAAGCATCCTGGAGGGTAATTAGCAGAGCAAGAAGTGGGTTTAGGTAGAGTGTTGTAACTTTAAAAAAAAAAATGCTGAAGCTATATGATCAGAAACCTGATGTGGACAGTTTATCAGGGGTGTAGTGCAGGAGAACAGCCAAAGAGGAGTAGTAGAGAAATGATGAAGGGAGATCCCAAAGGATACTATGTGTTATGTGCCAGTTTTTGTACTTGATCCTAATGGCAAATCGGGAACTAGAAGGCTTATTTAGAGCAGTGAGCTCACTCTGGCTTCCAAAAGGACAAGAGTAGAAAAAGAGGAAATGCCTTAAACAATCTAAGTAAGAGATAGTATTAGACTGATAGTTACAGTTGAAATATGGAATAAGAAGTAAGAAATAACATTTAGATTTTTGCCTTAATCTTCTTTGCAGATGAATACCTATGTCATGGTAGACAGGATACAGAGGATGGAGAAGAAAAATGTATATATTTCATTGTTGGGGATACAGGTGAGGAAGAAGTATGAGTGATGGGACAAAAATAAGAGAGGGTAGGCTATGATAGACCTATATTGGACATATGTATTTGAGTTACATGAAAGCTCTCCATCTCAAAATACACAGCAGACTATAAGCCACTGAGTTCTGAAACTTAAGGGATAAATTGAAATTGGTTTTAAAAGAAAATATGAGTCATCAATATATAAATATAAATGGCAGCTATAAAGAAAATGGCATGGCCTATGTAGAGTGACATGGAGACTCTGAAAAAGGAGTCTTAGATTCAAATGCTCCCTGGGCTTTGGCAATTTATAAAACAGATGTACAGAAAAGAGGGCAGATCATACATCTTTGAAAATGTAAAACATTTAGATGATATACAGAGGAAGATGATCTGGCAACAGGGACTTGGAAAAATCTGGAGAAGGAAATAAAGTAGAAGGAAAACCATACGAATGTCTTTTTAAAAAAGCCATAGAAACAGAGCCATTCATAAAAGAGTGAGTAGTAAAGAATATGTCAAATACTTCAGATAAGTCAAGAAAGAAAAAGACTGGTGTGTATCCATTGACATTTAATTATCATAACAAGCACAAGTTCACTGGAGTACAGAGGTAGAAACCAAAGCACATTATATAAATGATTTAATGGGAAATGAAAACAATGATAGGGACCAGAGAAGAGCCCATTAATCAATATATCATTTTAAGTGAAATGCTAATTTTGAAGGTTAGAGTGACAGTAACTGGCAGTAATTTTAATACATTTTGCTGGGAAAAGATCATCTAGACTTTTAGGGAACTACAGTTTACCTTTCAATTTAGTAGCAACTTGCCACCCCAAACAGAGCTAGGGCTTTTTAACCAAAACTTCACTCTTTTAAATTCTTTTCATTTTAGAAACTTTTAACAAAAATTATACACATTTGAGGTGTACAATATAATGACTTTATATACATACACATTGTGAAATTAGTACTAGAGTCAAGCTAATTAACATATTATCTCCTCACATTGTTATTATTTTGTGTGAAGAGTGCACTTGGTGTCTACTCTCTCAATATAGTTCAAGTGTTAAATATAATATTATTAAGTATAGTCAACATTTCTGTTCATTTGGTCTCTAGACTTATTCATCCTACATGAGTCAAATTTATACCGTTTAACCATTATTTCCTCATATGCACCTTCACCCAGCTTTTGGTAACCACTATTCTATTCTCTGCTTCTTTGAGTTAGATGTGTTTTTTGTTTGCCTCTTTCTTTCTTTCTTAGATCCACATATAAGCAAGACCACACAGAATTTATCTTTCTCTGTCTGGCTTATATCACTTAGCATAAGGTCCTTCAGGTTCATTCATGTTGTCTCAAATAACAGAATTTGTTTCTTTCTCATGGCTGAATGCTATTTTATTGTGTATATATACAATATAGTACATCTTTATCCATTCAACAGACACAAGTTATTTCCACATCTTGGCTATTGTGAATAATGCTGCAATGAAGATGAGCATGTAGATGTCTCTTCAATATACTGATTTTATTTCCTTAGGATATATATCCAGAAGTAGGATTCCTGGATCATGAAGTAGTTCTATTTTTAATTAGTGAGGAAACTTTATACTGTTTTCCATAATGGCTGTAAGAATTTACATTTCCAAAAACAATTTATAAGGATTCTTTTTCTGACATCCTTGCCAACATTTTTACTTATTTGTTTTTGTTTTTGCTTTTGCTTTTTTTATAATAGCCATTCTAACAGATATGAGGGGGATACTTCATTGTGGTTTTGATCTGCATTTCCCTGATGATTCATGATGTTGAGCACCTTTTCATATTTATATTGTCCATTTGTATGAAATCTTTTGAGAGATTTCTATTCAGGTCCTTTGCCCGCTTTTTTTTTTTTAATTGGGTAATTTGATTTTTTTAAAGCTATTGAGTAAAGTTTCTTATATATTTTTGGTTTTTTGTTTGTTTGTTTTTTAAAGATTTTACTTATTTATTTGACAGAGAGAGATCACAAGTAGGTAGAGAGGCAGGTGGAGAGAGAGGAGGAAGCAGGCTTCCCACTGAGCAGAGAGCCCAATGGATATGGGGCTCCATCCCAGGACCCTGAGATCATGACCTGAGCAGAAGGCAGAGGCCTAACCCACTGAGCCACCGAGGCGCCCCCTATATTTTGGATATTAAACTTTATTAGAGGTATGATTTTCAAATATTTTCTCCCATTTCATAGGCCTTTCACTGTCTTTTCACTCTGTTGATTCTTTCATGTGCTGTGCAGAGCTTTTTAGTTTGATGCAATCCAGTTTCTCTATGTTGTCTTTTGTTGCCTATCCTCTGAGGATCATATTAAAAAAAAATCATCACCCAGACTAATATCAAGAGACACTGTTTCCTTATGTTTTCTTCTTTTTTTGTTTTTGTTTTTTAAATTTAATTTAATTTATTTTTTTCAGTGATCCATAATTCATTGTTTATGCACCACTCGTTTTCTTCTAATAGAAAATTTGAACAGACTTATCATGACTAAGGAATTTGAAGTAGTCATCAAAAACCTTCTAACAAATAAAAACCTAGAACCTGATGGCTCCACTGGTGAATTCCACCAAATTCTCAAAACGAATTAATACTAATCCTTTTTCAAACTTCCCAAAACAAAACAAAACAAAATACAAAAAACAAAAAAAGAAGATGATGGAATACTTCTAAACTATTTTATAAGGTCAGCATTGCTCTCATACCCAAGCCAGACAAGAACAATATAAGAAAATTATAGACCAATATCTCCAATGAACACAGATGCAAAATCCTCACCAAAATATTAGCAAACTGATTTAACAGAACACTAAAAGGAAAATATACTTTTCTTTTTATTAACCCTTTGCTGGTAATAGTAGTTATGTATCCAGCTATGATTTCCTGGGATACAGGAACAGAACACCAAAAAGTACACCTTGCACAGACCGTTTCCTCTGCCCATTTGGGAGAAGACTAAAAAAAACTGCTTAATAAATCTGTTCCCAAGTCTCTTCCTTTCATCTTCAAGTCACACCCCTAATACTGAAAGTATGATGCAGTGGAACTTACGTGTTATGACAGGAGCTCAAAGGCAGCAAAGATCTAAGAATAAAACTATCTTGTTATTTGTTATGCTCCACAAGTAAGTGAAACCTTATGATAATTGACTCTCTCTGCTTGGCTTATTTCACTCAGCATAATCTCTTCCAGTCTCGTCCATGTTGCTACAAGAGTTGGGTATTCATCCTTTCTGATGGAGGCATAATACTCCATAGTGTATATGCACCACATTTTCCTTATCCATTTGTCCACTGAAGGGCATAACAAATAACATGGAGGACATGGGGAGATGGAGAGGAGAAGGGATTTGAGGGAAATTGGAAGGGGAGGTGAACCATGAGAGACTATGGATGCTGAAAAACAACCTGAGGGGTTTTGAAGGGGCGGGGATGGGAGGTTAGGGGAGCCAGGTGTTGGGTATTAAGGAGGGCACGTATTACATGGAGCACTGGGTGTGGTGCAAAAACAATGAATACTGTTACGCTGAAAAGAAATAAAACAAACAAACAAAAAAACAAAAAAAATTAGTTTATGTTGAATATATATCTATATGTATCTATATACCTATATATATCTATACATATATATATATTAGATTGTTAAATTTTATAAATGTACAACTAATCTTGTAATCTTTAGGATAACTATTTGAACTGTAACCAAAATTCTAATAAAGCAGAATTTGGAGGGGAAATGGGATTTAGAAAAAAAAAAAACTACCCTGTTACTATTAATGTCCCAAATTCTATTTTGCCATTCTGTCTGTTCTGTCTGACACACCCATGAACACTAAGAGTAACTAAAAGATACTAATTAGATTAATTAAAAGACCACTTAGGTTATTCAGATTTATGAAATCTTGCTACTAAATCTGTTAATGATATTGCCTCACAAAAGCCTTTAGTTAAGGACTTAATCTCAGAAATTTTCCTGACAAAATCACTGCCATGTTATAATTACAATTATCTGTGCCAGTCACATCCAGTACAAATGAAATATTAAAACTTCTAGGGAGTAGACCAAAATAGTGACACAAAAGGCAACTGAGCTCTCCTCCTCCCACAAATGCACCAAATGTATAGCCATATATGGAGTAATTCCCTCTGAAAGAGAACTAGAAATAAGCTGTGCAACTTCAACTCATTAGATGAATAGGAAAATACCCACATTGAAATGAGTAGGAAAGACTGAGACCCACTCTTGACATAAACCCCACCTCTAACATACCGGCATACAATCAAGAGGGAACCCCCAACTCCCAATCTAATAAAGTTGCGAGATACAAAATCAATATACAAAATTAAGTTGTGTTTCTAAACACTGGAAACAATCAGAAAGAGATATTAGGAAACAATCCCATTTATAATAGCATCAGAAAGAATAAAATACCAAGGAATAAGTTTAACCAATGATTAGGTCCAAACACTGAAAAATCTAAGACATTGAAGAAAGAAACTGAAGAAGTTGTAAATAAATCAAAAGATATTCCATGTTCATAGATTGAATGAATTAATGATTAAAATGTCCATACCACCCAAAGTAATAGATTTGGAGGGGAAATGGGATTTAGAAAAAAACAAATACATCTAATGGTCATTTGTATGTTTTCTTTTAAGAAATGTCTATTTCTTAGAGAAATATTGTTCTCTAGAACAATATTTATTTTCTAATAGAAAATTTGAACAGACTTATCATGACTAAGGAATTTGAAGTAGTCATCAAAAACCTTCTAACAAATAAAAACCTAGAACCTGATGGCTCCACTGGTGAATTGTTATCAGAATTCACATCACTTTTCATAAAAATAGAAAAAAAAACACATCGAACTTGTGTCGAACTTCAGGTGACCCCAAATAGCAAAAGCAATATTGATAAGAAGAATAAAGCTGACTTTACACTATATTACATGCTTCTTGATTTCAAACTATATCACAAATCTATGGTAATTAAAACAGTATGGTATTGTTATGAAAACAGACACATAGATCAATGAAACAGAATAGAAAGCCCAGAAATAAAGTCATGTATACATGATAAGTTAATCTGTGACATAAGAACCAAAACTATATCATGGAGAAGGATAATCTCTCCAAAATTGGTATTGCAAAACTGGGCAAAAGATGAAATTGCCCTCTATCTTACACCATACACAAAAATCAACTCAAAATGGATTAAAGACTTGAATGTAGACCTTGAAACCATAAAACTCATAGAAGAAGAAGTAGAATATAAACTCCTTAACATAGGTGTTAGCATAGATTTTTTTTGTTTTGACATTAAAGGCAAAAGCGACAAAAGCAAAATGAGAAAAGTAAGACTGCATCAAACCAAAAAGCTCTGCACAGTTAATGAAACCATAAACAATATGTAAAGCAACTTAGGGAATGAAAGAAACTCTTTTCAAGTCACATATAAGTAAAAATATAAATGAAATAAAATAAAAATGAGCAAAAGACCTGAATAGACATTTCTTAAAAGAAAACATACAAATGACCATTAGATGCATGAGAAGATGCTCAACATTACTACCATAGGAGAAATGCAAATCAAGCCACAATGAGTTATCACCTCACAACTGTCAGGATGTCTGTTACCAAAAACACAGGCAATAATAGATGCTGGTGAGGATGTTGCGGGAATGTAAACTGGTATAGCCACCATAAAAAAACAGTATGGAGATTCCTTAAGAAATTAAAAATTGAACTATGATATCATCCTGCAACTCATTTCACAAACAAAATCATCTACAAGAGATGTCTGCACTCTCGTGTTTATTGCAGCATTTTTCACAATAGCCAAGATACTTAAGCAACTAAGCAACAACAGATGCTTAAGTGTTTATGTGTCTTGGCTATTGTGAATAATGGATAGATATCCAGACAAATGGATAAAATATGATACACACACACAGGAAAATTATTCAGCTATGAGAAAGAAGGAAATACTGTCAACACAACATGTGTGAACGTGGAGGGCATTATGCTAACTGAAATAAACGGGACAAAGACAACTTCTGTATGCTCTCACTTATATATGGAAGCAAAACAATTTATTTATTTGTTTTAAAGATTTTTATTTATTTATTTGACAGAGAGAGATCACAGTAGACAGAGAGGCAGGCAGAGAGAGAGAGAGGGAAGCAGGCTCCCCACTGAGCAGACAGCCTGATGCGGGACTCCATCCCAGGACCCTGAGATCATGACCTGAGCTGAAGGCAGCGGCTTAACCCACTGAGCCACCCGGGCGCCCAACAATTCATTTTTTAACTCATGGGAACATATAGTAGAAAAGTTACAGTTTGGCAAGGTAGGGGGTTGGGGATATGTGCAAATAAGGAAAGGTGGGTAATAGGGCACAGTCTTTCAGTTGTAAGATGAATAAGGTTTTATGATCTAATAATATGTTGATTACAACTGGTAACAGTGTATCATATAATTAAAATTTACAAGAGGATAGATTTAAATGCTCTCCCCCATCCCACCCCAAAACTAAATATGTTAGGTGATGGATGAGTTAGGTAACTTGATGGAGGAATCTTTTCACAATGTATATGTATATCCATCATAGGTTACGTATTTTAAATATCTTACACTTCTATTTGTCAATTATACCTCATAAAGGTGAGAAAATAAAACAGGCATTCATCACTCTTTTCTGTCTTCCAACCTGTTTAAGAACGCAATAAATTCTGAAGCCAAATCCAACCGTTGAACATGTAAATGAAATCCTATGGATTTGGGCCTCACCTTAATTTACCATTCTGTAGGTTAATTTGTCATAATCCACTTTCATGATTCCATTTTTCTTCAAATCATTTTGAAAATGAATTGTAAATACTCAAAGAAGTCTGGGGGATTATATGTATTTGAGTTGTATTATTGTATTTGTTATATGTATCTGAGTTAACATTGAGTAACATTGAGTTATTGGAAATGAGTAGTCCATTTAGATGCAAGTGGTAAAATTTTTAATTACTGGCTAGTGATCATAGATTTGCAATAAGAATTTTCAAACTGAAATTGATAGTTTTATATAAAGTGGTTATTGCAGGAGTACCTGGGTGGCTCAGTAGATTAAAGTCTCTGCCTTCAGCTCAGGTCTTGATTCCAGGGAGCTGGGATCGAGCCCTGCATCGGGCTCTCTGCTTAGTGGGGAGACTGCTTCCCTTCCTCTCTCTCTGCCTGCTTCTCTGCCTACTTGTGATCTCTGTCAAATAAATAAATAAAATCTTTTAAAAAAGTGGTTATTGTAATAAAACAAATTTAACTTAAGAAAGCATTCTGAACGTAAGTTTACCAGGACTTCTTTCATGAATGATGACTGTATTTACATTGCTGTTGACCTAAAAAATGTTTCCATATGTTATGTCTAATTCTCTACTCTAATATGTTTAGAACCTCTCTAAGAAATGACAATTTTGAATACAAGGATTTTGCAGTCACATTATGAAGTACTCATGTTAGATTGTTGTATGTGCCTGGGAATCTTCAATATCTCCAAAGACGTTTCTATCTCCTTGCTGAAAATAAATGGGATTAATAAACTATGACAATTGTTCCTAAAGCAAAGTACAAAAAATCCCTAGATAGCCCTTCCCAGATAATAAATTAAACATATAGGAAGAAGAAAAGAGAACATAAGGAAAAGCAAAATTCATGTCAGAAAGTCATTCTTCATTTAAAAATAATTCTTGCCTGCATTTTTGTTTTGTTTTGTTTGTTTAATTTGTCTATGAATAATTAGCGGAATCTGATCCTTGGTGCCTCAGATGGAGTATAAAACCTATGACTGGATGTTAACATTTAAACTGCTTTAAATAAGAATAGAGTATGACTGAAGACCACCTCTGGCATTCAACATCTGACCCAGAGTAATAAATAAAATCCTTCAGGACACATTTTACCTTTGACAATGTTTCCAAATTGTCCTAGATATTTTGCAGTGAGGTGTGGGCAAGTCCATTTAAGTGAGCTCTCTCATGGGAGGGGGGCCGGGGGGGGAAGCTGAGTTTGCTCCAACAACCCAGTAATTCTACTGATGGCAAAGGCCAAACCCATGTAAATAGCAAAGAGTTTTATTTATTTTTTAAAGGTTTATTTATTTTAGAAAGAGAGAGTAGGCAGGGGTAGAGGGAGAGAGAGGAAGGAAGCAGACTCCCAGCTGAGCACAGAGGTTGACACTGAGCTTGATCTCACAAAGCTAAAGTCATGACTTGAGCCAAAATCAGAACCTGGCTGCTTAACCAACTGAACCATCTAGGTCCCTCAAATTGCAGTTTTTATGGTTCTTTTTTCATATAGAGAACGAAAGGACAATAAAAACCTTTGAAATGTCCAATTCACTTCAATAATGACTAAGGAAAAAAGTAAAACAAAGTAATAATGGTCTGTTTGAAGCTAGGTCTACGCTCTTTATTGAAGATATATTAGTGTTTCATTGTGTACTTGTGTTTTAGTAAAGCTGTTTTTGACTAAAATATTTTATTTTTAATTTTATGTATGTCAAAGGACATATTTATAGCCCTGATAAATTATGTGCAATGTGTGATTCTTATAAGCTATTAATAAACCCAGAGCTTTATCCTTTAAAATCTTGAGAAAAATTGATCAAATTTTTTGCATGTGTATCTCTGACTCAAATTTTGTGATAAAGAGAAATGTGCAATGAATTACTTTGACTATTGCAGATTGCACTTACTAAAACTTGTATAATCTTTAGATTAAGTTTATACAATGTCATTCTTTCAGAGCCAAGAAAACATATGTATTCAATGGGGTTTTGTATTTTATTTTTACTATGATTTAAAGGTTATTTCAAAAAATGGTATCCAAAATTAATCCAATATTTGAGGTTTACTGAAATCACTTGCCAAACATGGACCATGAATCCATAACTCTTCATTTCTAAGCTTTTCCTGTTACAGTCTTTGTCAGAATCTGGGCATATAGTTAATCCAATTACCCACAAGATTGATAACAGAGACTCTTCAGTTGGTAATATGATTGGTAAAGGTGGAATTGATGGACTGAAAGTATAAAACATTCAAGGGACGCCTGGGTGTCTCAGTCAGTTAAACCTCCAAGTCTTGATTTCGGCTCAGGTCATGATCTCACGGTGGTGAGTTTGAGCCCCACACTGGGCTCCATGCTGGGCAAGAAGCCTGCTTCAGATTATCTCTCCCTTTCCCTCTGCCTCTCCCCCCTATTGGTTCTCACATACTCTCTCAAAAAACAAAACAAAACAAAAACAGAACAAAAAAACGGTAAACAAAAAACACTCATTTTAAGACTTTTAAAAAGCAGCTAAAATATTTCTATTTATATATAAAGTGATAATTTTTATATTTATTCAACCCAAAATCTTCTCTATGACAG
Source organism: Mellivora capensis (assembly GCA_004024625.1). Lineage (NCBI taxonomy): Eukaryota > Metazoa > Chordata > Mammalia > Carnivora > Mustelidae > Mellivora > Mellivora capensis. The sequence continues at coordinate 28,962 of PISX010010002.1, read as the reverse complement.
TTAAAAAAGGTACTTAAGTTGTGTTATACATATTTTTCCAACACTGTTGGGAAATTAGATTAAATACTGGTGACTCAAAATTTTAAGAATTATTTTGGGACATTACTATTCAAATTTCTTATTTGATTTAATTTACTTTTATATTTCAGATTTTTAGAAAAATATAATTTTATAAGGTTCAACTTGGGAGGTGTTACTGAGATTATCATCTCGTGAATTCTCTTGCAACTTTATTTTTAAGCAAATGATATTCTGCATACTTTTCATATATTCTCAGATGACTGCTGAAGTTGTACACACAACTTCAGGAGAATCCTTAGAATATAACTGATAAACCAGTGGAAGCATAACTCCCCAAAATCTGCCATACCCACATTATGTAAATTTCTTAATCACTATCCAGTGTGAATTAATAGTAGTGTTAAATTTAAGCCAGCAGCACTGGGAGGAAAAGCAACTCACAGATAACCAAATGCTCACTATACATATGAAAAAATGGTTCAGATTCATGAGTAATCGGAAGAATATGAAATAAAACCACAATGAGCTACAATACAAATCCATTAAAATGTCATAATCAAAAAATACTGACTGATGACTGGCAAGGATTTGAAACAAGTGATAGATACTGTCACATACTAACCTGGGCATATAATTTGGCATAACTACATTTAGAAGCCTATTTCTAAACATCCTTGAAAGCTGAACATATATCTACTCTATGACCCACCACTCACATTCCTATTTATATACTAACAAAACCATCTATATATATTTCCTTAAAGATACGTGTAAAGATATTCATGGCACCACTACTCATAATAGTGTCTCAGATGAAACTACCATTGAGCAGCAGAAATCATCAATTAAGTTGTGATCTATTCACTCAGTGGAAAAAAAAAAAGTCAGCAATGAGAAGAAACAAACGATCACTACAACCTCTATCCTGGATAAATCTAACTAGACTCAAAAATATGCACTGTGTGTGATTACAGTCATATAAATGTTTACAACAGGACAAACAAATCTATATGTGGATAGTGACCTGAAAGGGTACAAATGAGGCCACTCACATGATGGCAATGTTCAGCTTCTCAAACTGTGTTGATTATATGAATGAGTTCAGTTTGTGAGATTTCATCATACTGTATACTTATGATTCGTACATTTTTTGTATATTTATACATTTTTCTATATATGCTTATAAAGTTTTCAAATTTTAATTTAGTGATGAAAGAAATAAACATAACTTTTTTTCCCCAATATTTCCCTTTACTCAAACTCTCAGAAACAATCTACTTAATGAACCAATTCTTTCTTCCTGAATGAAAATCCTCTATAGAGTTAGAGGATACCACTCATTAATGAATTTCCTCTCACCTTTCTTACTATTTTATGTTATGTTTATCTTTTGTTGGGTCCTCTTTCTTTACTAAATTTTTAAATGTTTAAGTCTCCCCATTCTCCATTACCCCATGTAGTATCCACCATTGTCTATGCAAATAGATCCCAGATGAAAAGTTAGTGCTGAGACCAAAAAGGATTGAATTTAAAGAGAATTTCAAGTGTTTCCCCCCACTACTAATATATTCTTCACAATATTATGTGTACAGACAAATTGTGGGGAAACCAGTTTTATATAAAGTAAATGTATACTGGCCACAGCCAGTAAATTCACTAAAGAGGAAACACAAATGGTTAATGAATACATGAAAATTTTCAGCTTCTCTAGCAATCAAAGAAATTGAATTGAAATAAAATATGAAAACATTTACAATATTATTGTCTTTGTATTGTGAAAGGTTCAGTAATGACAGCAATCTCATTCCAAAGTAAAAATTAGTAAAAGCTTTTAGAGGGAAGGTTGACCATATGTATAAAGAGGTTAAATTCAATATGGAACAGTGTGGTTGTTTCTCAAAACAAATCATCTTCAGTCTTTTACATCTAACCCCTTCTTTCATAGATGAGCCTATTTAAAATGGCATTTCATTCCAAAATCTTTCCTTAATTTTAAACAATTATGTTTGTTCATTTATGTTCCTGAGTACTTAAGTACTAGATGTTTCTCCTTTCTTTGCTTCCCATATTTATTCTGTGGATTGGTATTTATGTGCTGGTGTTTTATCTTTTCAAAGAACAATACACTCTTTGATGTCAACCCTTTTTTCTAACTTACATTTTACCTCTACATGGTAATAAAAATACACAAGACATTATTTTAAACTGACACATTTATATATGTTTCATTATATTTATCTTCAATTGTCCTATAAGAGATGTTAAGGTGGTTATTTTTATGCCCATTAACAGATAAAGAAATGGAAGTTTAATTAATTAAAATATTTTGCCAAAAGCTACACAGTTTATTATTTCCAGGGAGATCTAGGATCTAAACCCAGTCTGTTTAATATTCAGTATGCCATACATCTTCTCATGACCTCCCATACAAGGTCCTGTATATATATACACAACACTCAGAGATGGCTTGACAGATGAATGTACACTAGAAATCAACTTGAATAGTTCTGATGTTACTCAAACAATAAGTATAGGTTTGATTACTATATTCAAGGTAATATCTTTTATTTTAATAAGAGGAGAGAGTTCATGGAGATGGCTTAGATGTGTATTTGTTTATTTTTTCTTAAATATTTTAGGATTAAAAATGGTATTTCTATTCCATGGATTTTAAAACTTTATTGTGTTAAATAACCTTATAACTAACCAAATCAGTCTTTGATACCTAATAAAGTAATTACTGAGCTGTTTAAAGATATATATCCACCATATCAAAGAAATAAGTTGTTTTAAAAATAGAAGAAAGTTCTAGGCATTCCCAAAAGGTTATTAGTGTCATAATGTAATACTTTTGCTGATATAAGAGTTTTCTCCACTACTGTGGCATTGTATCTCTAGGACAAAGAAACAGGACTGATGAAAGGCCAGTAAATTAAATTTAAGCAGAGAGCTTCTCATAAGGTGATATTAAAATAAATTAGCACTGAACTAGCTGAGAAGATAAGGTGTAAAGAACAAAGGATACAATTTTATAGGACTCATGACATGTTGTTTCTATATACTATGTATGTTATGGAAAGTAACAGATTATATTTTAGTTAATACAGATTTTTGTAACTGTATGTGAGAACATCTACTAGTATGGCTGCCTATTACATCACTATCAAGGCAAATTTGAGATTTGAATTTAATATTGGCATTTACAAAAGATATATGGGTGCTATTTGTAAACCTCATATCATTGTAAAGTTTACTGAAATTCATTCAAATTGCAAAGAGAATGTATGGAAAATGAGTAGCAAAAAGAATGCACAGCCAGCACAGAAATTTCTTATACCGAACGTGGAAATCAATGTTAGTAGACAGAATTTTGGAGATAACCATCTGCTGAACATTGGTAAGGCACTTTTTAAAGTTAAATTGTTTAAGATTTTTCTTGTTTCTTTTTTTTTTAAATTTTATTCATTTATTTGAAAAGGAGAGAGTGTGTGTGTGCTCATGATGGAGGGAGGGGCAGAGGGAGAGGGAGACAGAGAATCCTAAGCAGGCACCAAACCCACGGAAGAACCAGCCATCTCAGCACTCTGAAATCATGACCTGAGCCAAAATCAAGTGTCAGACACTTAACCAACTGAGCCACCCTGGTGTCCCAGTAAGGCACTTCTTTAATTTACCGTTACAAAAAATAAGCTAGCACAATTCAGTGCTCTGTACCATCAATATTGTTTTTACAATATTGAAATTAGCTCTTTGTTTAGATCTCTGAAAGGCACTTAAATATAAATGTGTTAACCATTTCCCTAAAAATTTAACATCATTCATGGATTTTAAGGCATTCAAACAAGTGGCAAATACATTATCTCTATAAATATTTTCAGTTGATGGTTCTGCCAATAAAATGAAGCCTGTGCACTCAGGCTTTGTTATTTCTTTCTATAATAGAAAATTCTTATTTAATTTATTTTATTTTAATAAATTCACATCTTGACACTTTCAATTAGAATAATGACTTTTGAGGTTAATATCTTGCTATTTCTATTTATGGCAAATCAGTTCATTTCCTGTGAAAAACATAGTTCAGATTATGACACAAACTTCTTGAGGTCAAGAAGTTTATTTGTTCATTTTTGGTTAAAATCTATAGCAGCATTAGAGATGCTGTATATAATAGATAGCTAATAAATATTTGATTAAAATAAACTAATTTATAGATTGCAATGACTCAAAGGAACAACATTAAATTCAGTGTGATGTTGAAATCTTTGTTGTAACATAACATGTCTTTTTTGTTCAACATTAATTATAGGCTGTCCTGTTAAAATATTTTACTTTTTACTGAAAGTAATTTTTAGGTAGACTATTAATCTATATTATTAGAAAATAGTTTTAATTAAATAAAGTTGAGATAAGGGATTTCCTTGTCAGAAATATAAGAAGCAAGCAAAGTAATATGCTCAGTGAACTGAATAACGGACTATTTTTGCTGATAAAGTTTTTTTGTACGTGATTGTCTAATGAAAGCCTAGGGTCATGCTAATTCAAATACTGTAAGCAACAAGAGTAACTTTTTTTAATCTGGCCCCACAAGGAATTCACAAAATTTTCATAGAATTCATTAAACGGTTTCATAGTACTTAAAAGCTCAGTAGACCTCTGCACTTATCCTATTTTATCTAAAACTATATGTCTTATATCCACATGAATTTTACAAGCACTAATATAAAATTTTTATAAATATACAAAATAATTATAATCTGATATTTTAAAAGAGACCATGATTCAACATATAGATTCCTGATTCTTATATCTATCAGAGGATTTTGACTGCATTACTGGATTTCAACTCACTATTATATACACCAGTGACTTGCCAACTTTTCTATATTCCTTAACTCCAAAATGTCAATATCATCTCAAGAGAAAGAAAAAGTTTAGCAGATAATAAAACCACATATGTTGTGGGAAAATGGGGGAACATCCTTCAAAATATTCTTTTTTCAAAGAAATAAAAATTGGGATGCCTGGATGGCTCGTTGGTTAAGTGGCTGCCTTCAGCTCAGGTCATGATCCTGGGGTCCTGGGATTGAGTCCTGCATGGCGCTCCCTGCTTGGTGATGAACCTGCTTCTCTCTCTCCCTCTGCCTGCTTTTGCCCTCTCTCTGTCTCTGTCAAATAAATAAGTAAAATCTTAAAAAAAAAAAAAAGATATAAAAATTATGTCGGGAATTTTCCCCTTTTCAAGATTTTTGGTCAACCAACTCCTACACTCATACCGCCCCCATAAATATACACATAAAACACATGTTTTCACTTATACATCTAATATATCCCAGGAAGATCTCATGTGTGTCCAACCTGTGCAGTTACATAGGGCCACATGCTCAGGACACTGCGATTGCTGTAATAGTCACTCTTACCATCTTGAAATCCTTAATAATATTTTAACAAGGGCGTTCTCATTTTTCATTTTGAACTGGGCCCTGAAAATTATGTAACTGGCTCTGGATAGGCACATTCTTTAATTTTATTAATACTACTTCTGAAAACTAGACAAATTAGACTGTTTTCTGAAAATATTTCCATTGGTCAGTATGACCTATTTTGTAATTACTAATTAAAATCTCAGTGACTTTAAAAAAAAAGGAAATAAAGATTGATTTCTTGGTTACACTATTTGTCCATTATAGATCACCTGGAAACTCTGTTTCATATCATCTTATTTTTCCTGACTTCCACTTCTGAAATATTTCTAAACATTTTAAAATAGGATAGAGACTGACGATTAAAGTGATTAGAACCCACTAACACCAGGAGGCAAAACTTCCTCAATAATATGGGCAACATTGACTCCTTACCCCATCAAAGCTCTTGTGCTAAATCACTGCTAATGTATGACTGAAGGACCAGAAGGGATTTTCTTCTCTTATAGAATGCATGCTGTTAAGGACAGTCTAACGTGTTAAATTATAGACTATTTTTGAAACATTATAGTCTAATAATAGCAAAGGTATTACAGCATTGTGAGGTTCTTACAGCTATTTGCACTGCAAGGCCAACACTGCTTTTAATATTTCCAAAGGGAATCATTACTTAATGTCATACATGTGTTTTGGAAAATTGAGCTATTCCACACTAAGTCCATAATCGGACCTCTCTTCTCATTACTGTTCTTTACCGCTCCCCAGTCCAAAATCCAACCATTTAGCAATGTTTCCATTCAAAATTATATACTTTCTTGACTTTACACTTGCTATTCCTTCTTTTTTAAAAAATGTTTCAAGTGTTTATTTAAATCTAGTTAGTTAATATAGTGGAATATTAGTTTCAGAAGTAGGATTTAGCGATTCATCACTTACATATAACACCCTGTGCTCATCAAAGTGCTCTCCTTAATACCCATCACCCATTTAGCCCATCCTTCTGTAGCAACTCTCAGCTTGTTCCCTATAGTTGAGTCTCTGATGTTTTGCTTCCTTCTTTTTTTTTTCACCTTCCCCATGTTCATCCATTTTGTTTCTTAAATTACACGTAAGAGTGAAATCAAATGTATTCATCTTTCTCTGACTGACTTATTTTGCTTAGTATAATACACGCTAGTTCCATCCACATTATTGCAAACACTAAGATTTCGTTCTTTTTTATGGCTGAGTAATATTATATATAGATATAGAGATATAGATACAGATGTAGATACAGTATATCACATCTTCTTTATCCATTCATCAGTACTCAAAGGATACACAAATACCAATTCAAAGGGGCACATGCTCCACAATGTTTATAGCAGCATTATTTATCAACAATAGCCAAATTTTGGAAAGAGCTCAAACGCCCATTGACCTCCTATTTCTTCTTTATCAATACTCAAGTATTCCTTTCCCTTCTCCTTGACGGCTCATTCATCTTGTATGGATATTGCACTATTTAGGTTTTTATTAGAAATTTACTTCCTTGAGAAGGTGAGGAAAGACTCTCCCAATTCCAAGTGAGGTGCGCCTCCTCTGAGTTTGCATCTTATGCTATGGGATACTATTCCTGCCATAATATACATTTTCTGATCTATTTAAATGTTTGTTTACTTGCTTGTGTTCACCAGGCAATTAACTCTGAGAGTACAGGTGCCTGATTATTGTTGTTTTCATTATTAAATATCTAGAACTTAAGACAATAAATATTATTTGGATCCGTTTAGATAGGTCAGCTTATGAAAGATTCTAAGAATTAATAGAATAAAATGTTCATTTATTGAGTATAGTAGTCATTATTTGATGTAATTGTATAGGTTCACATTTACAATTACAAAGGGGGTTTGCTATAACTAAAAGAAAAAGGAATTGTTTATGACTGTTTTTACTTCTGTTACACATAAGCAATGCAGACTATGTTTTACTGGAAGCCATTATGCCTAGGGAAGCAATATCCAGCAGCAGCTTGGAAGTAAACTGATAATTCAAATGTTGATGGTCCTATTACCTCTGCTTCTAACTTGATCTACAACTATCTGTAATCACTTGGTGTCCTTCAGACACATTTTGCTTATTTTAAAAACAAGAGTGATGGAATTGGATACATGGTATAATAGCATATCTGGCATAAAGAGGCACTTGCAAGTTTTGAATCTCTCTTTCTGTGTGACCTTGGAAAGTCTCATACATACCTTCACTTTAAGTTTCTTTTTTTGTAAATAAGTAAATTATTATCTATCCCACAGGGATATTGCAAGCATCACATAAGAAAATGTGCAAAGACATAGTGTGTAAACCGCAAAGTTATATACAAATAAGAAATAAGTAACTAAAAATAGTTTTGGTTAAGATATATGCAATTATCAAAAATTACATTATCCCTGTGTTTCCAAAAGTATAAAATATACTGTGTTAGTATATGTAGACAGACATGTATGCATACATGCACATCATATACACATAATATGGCCATTATTGGTAGTGAAATGGTTAGTAAATGTTTGGGACAATGATCATATTAATAATTGAAGTTATTCATTTTCTATTTAACTGCATTTACTTATTAGTTGTCATAATCTTGAAGATAATTTCACTACTATAACAAAATATGTATGCTCATATTGAAGTACAAAGCTATAAAAGAAATGCAGATATTTAATGAGTTAATTTTCTTATCACAACTTCCAGTTCCCATTAATTAAACATAAAATCTGAATTTTTAAAAGTCTTTCCTTCTCTATATAAAGGTTATCAGTGATAAAAAAAATAAAGAGTAACTCAAAGATTCATGCCACAGTTTTACTTAAATCATTTTTTTATTCCATGAAAAATAAAATAAGTGCAAAGAATTGACATCTTTTAATTGGTAAATTTATATTTGGGATTTTAGATATTTTGTTTACATGATTAGAAGGCACTTGTTTGTAAAAGAACATGCACATCATGAGCTATGCATTAAAAACAAAGATACAGTATTTACCTCATTTCCAGTAACTCCTTTTGGATCTCTCACTCGTGTTGCAGACACAAATGTTCAATCTTAAGAATACTTATCAGGGCGCCTGGGTGGCTCAGTGGATTAAAGCCTCTGCCTTCAGCTCAGGTCATGATCTCGGGGTCTTGGGATAGAGCCCCACATCTGGTGCTCTGCTCAGCAGGGAGCTTGCTTCCACCTCTCTATCTCTGCCTGCCTCTCTGCCTACTTGTGATCTCTGGCCGTCGTATAAATAAAATCTTTAAAAGAATACTTATCTTTCATAATTGAACACTTTCCTATGTGTAGGAAATATGTGTCTAATAAAATAATTGGAGAGAGGAGACAGCATATTATGGTTGTTCCAGCATCATATTTTATCCTAGGGCCAATGCGTTAGGATCTGAATCACATCTAAACCAACTTAGAATTTCAAAGTGCACTTTTAGCATTATAGTACTTTTAGAGTCAGTCTTCTTTTTGGTGAAGGGTAAACTAGTATAATGCACCTTTCTCATATAAAAACACAGTCCGCTTTAATCTCCTTTGAAGCTATCTTTCCTTCGAGGTATTCTACTACAAACCACAACAGAAGAATTACCTTTACTCTTTTAACTTATGAGAGAATTGAAATTAATTAAAAAGGAATATAAACAACAAACAATGTACGCTCCAATATTGTAAAATAACTAATTCCCTTTCCTTCAGATAAAACTCATGGCAATGATTTATTTCAAAACCCATCTTACCTTAGAATCTTTCTGGTAGACTTTAACCTGATCACAACTATTAATGCATCTTTAGTTCATATAATACACCCCATGGGAACTCAAAATTAAGTTCCTTAAAACTTTTTGACATAAAGAAATAACTAAACATATTTATTGACCACATAAAGACTAACTAAAACTAAGATGGAATATAGAATTTCAAAGGGCAATACCAAGAACATTAGAATGTTCACACACATTTTCTAGGGAAAGAAAGTTAAATGTCCTCAAAACATGGCTGAAGAAAAAAACCCAACATGTAATTTTAAGATTAATATTACCAAAATCTGTTCATATTATAGATACAATTTAGTAGAGAGCCACTTGTGTATGTATGTATGTTCCATTATTTTTTGGTACCAATGTCAGTTCTATTAAAATGGTTGTAACATATTTCTCTTTTATTATTGTTCAATATGCTAGGAGCATCATTTTCTAGGATTCCTAGCACATATAATGAAAAATCTATATGGTTTTATGAGTTATAAGAAGGGCATGGATAATAAAAATGGGAAACATTTATAGCTATCACTTATTCAATAAGACAGCATTTTAGATAGATATCTCCTAAGGTAACATTTTGTTCCCCAGTTGTGTTTTATGAGTTCTGCTTTCTATCCTTTTCTCAGTGAATTTTGATCTTGTAAGATAAACCTTACATTGCTTATGTTTAAAAGATGCATATAATAATGTGTTTATTTTTTCTTCATTGAAACATTTTTTAATATGTTTTTTTTTATTTTTATTTTTTATAAACAAATTTTTATCCCTAGGGGTACATGTCTGTGAATCGCCAGGTTTACACACTTCACAGCACTAACCATAGCACATTTTTATATATCTTATTTTTTAGTGGACATTTGTAGAGCGCTCTTTACAAGAAAGATGATGTTATGATGTCAAGGCTGTTATATGTTTTGTTTTCAGTTATAAAAGAAAAGTGAATAATAACAAATTTCTCTATTAACACTGAGAGTCAATGCTTTCAACAATTACATGCATTACAACCAAGTAATTTGAAGGTAGAAACATTATAAGTTTAAGTCATCTATTTAATTTTGTATTGTATGTTAATCCATTTACTTAAGAATGTAGTGTTTATGTATGTAGCTAGTCATAAACTGATCTTTACTATCCTATATAAATGATATCTAAATTTGTTATTGTAATATCTAAGCTTTACTATTAAGAAGTTAATTATAAGCCCTACATTGTATCTAATGTCTTCTATAATTTTATATGTGTGTCATATATTTACTATTAATGTGATATGCAATAAATTAGTCTATATATTCACAATTTTATAATGTATGTTAATGTATATGTATAAATTACAATGTATAATTTCCCCAAATTCTAAACTCACCTCCCTCTGTCCCTCACTACTGCTACTACTGCAGAGGTAGAACCTTTCCATTTACTGTAGCCATTTCAGCAGAAAACAGCAGAAAAATGATGTTATTGTCTCTGTCATGTTTGAAGTATGGGAGTGGGGTTTAAAAATAATTTAAGGGACGCCTGGGTGGCTCAGTTGGTTGGACGACTGCCTTCGGCTCAGGTCATGATCCCGGAGACCCGGGATCGAGTCCCGCATCAGGCTCCCAACTCCACGGGGAGTCTGCTTCTCCCTCTGACCTTCTCCTCGCTCATGCTCTCTCACTGCCTCTCTCTCAAATAAAGAAATAAAATCTAAAAATAATTTAAGAATAAACCAAATTCTGTTAAGAGACCACTTAAGAGTTGTTGCATAATTAGATGCTATTAAGAATCTGTAGGGATATCACGCTGTGGGGCTGGGTCCGAATTTAAAATTCTGTGATATTTATTTAAGTGGAATAAAATACAATGATATGATAACATTTACAGTAGTTAATACAACTTAGCACACTTAATATGTCTGGGACACACCATGGTCTTCGCACAAGTATTTCTTAAATTTAAATAAAGCTCCTCTAAAACTAGAGAATGAAGATCTTTTATAGCATTTGTTATTCTTTGGTGATTATGGCTACCACCACCTGAGCACTTTCCAAATACTGTGCTACACACTTTACAGAAGTTATGTCAGACATTTTCATAAATTTTATAAATAAGTGTACTCATTAACCCAATACACAGACAAGAAAGCTGAGAAGTTAACCTACACCTAAGGACACATATTAAGCGGTTGCAGGCCTGTCTACTTCCAGAGCCAGAAATGCTTAACCTCTCCTCCTAATAATGAGGAGACTAGTAAGAATGATGAACAGATCAAATCATCATCAAAATATGGTTAGTGCTGTGAAGTGTGTAAACCAGGCGATTCACAGACATACACCCCTGGGGATAAAAATATGTTTATAAAAAAATTAAAAATTATATTAAAAAAAATAGCACCATCGCTTAGCTTAGGTTTGTGCAGTAGTTCTTATCAGAGGGCAATTTGCCTCCTCCCCCCAACCAGGGCATATTTTGTAATGTTACTACTTCTGTCTTTAAAATTTTACTATTTTATCATGAATTTTTTGCATTAACTTCTATTACTTAAAATATCATATTAAGTACTCTTTATGCTGATTACTTAGTGTTTGACACGCCCTTACGTGTTGTACCCATGGTGAGCGCCTCATTGATCTTACCCTAGTCCTGATTTTCTAGAAAAATTTTTGGTCATCATTGCTCCAGAGGGCACTGCTACCCTAGATCAAGGTAGGGATAATGCTAAACATCCCCAAATGCACAAAACAGTTCCCCACAACAAAGAACTATCCTCCCCAACGATTATCAATAGTGCCTATGCTGAGAAACCCAGGGTTAGTGAGCAATTTATGAATTATACACTAATAATTACAAAGTTATATTTTATTTACATTTTCTTTCTTCCACATTTGCTGTAACATTCATTTTGCATGCTTCATTCTATGCATGTAGAGATCAAACTTCATGTATTGGCTTCTGAGGGCCGCCGGAACAAATAACCACAAATAACAACAGAGCTATACTTTCTGACCATTCTGGAGGCCAGAAGACCAAAATTAAGATGTTATCAAATACTCAGTATTTCTAGGATTCTAGGGAAGAATTCTTTGGCTCTTCCAGCTTCTGGTAACTCCAGGCATTCCTTGGGGTGCAGCCAAGGCTTGGCATGATTCCAGCTTCTGCTTCCGTCTTCACATGGTTCCTTCCTTGCATGTCTCCTCTTCTGACTGTGTGTTCTCTTTTTATAATGATTCATGTCATTGGATTTTGGGCCCACTAATTTCATTTCAAGAATTTTTACCTAACTATAACTACAAAGACTCTTTCTCCATATAAGGTCCCATTCACAGGTCCAGAGGTTAAGACTTGGATAACTTTGGGGGGAACAATTTAACCTGTGAGATTAGGAAATTCATATTAGTGCAAAATTCCCTCATTTTTCTATTGGCCTATGATATGAAAATCATTCTAAATTGAGATGATAAAAGAAATCTTGTTAATGGTCACATAAGATATGCTGAGTGAATGTGAAAATGCTGCTAAGAAACAGAAGGATTAAAATAGTCAAAATCTTTGGACCTAATGATGAGAATGTAAAGATTAAAATGGTAAGCAACCACATGACGTAGAGGTGGAAGGGGGATGAGCATGTATATAGTGTCCCCTACCACCTACTACTGTGCTATTAGAGAAATGTGTTCTGCTCTCTATTCCTATAGAGAAGTAATAATTAACAAGTTTATTTTTCCAGCAGCAATGTAGAAGTACATCATATTAATTTTTATTTATTTTGCAAAAGTCATATGAGAAATACATTTTAGTGCATTCTAGAGTGACCCAGTTTATATTACAGCCAGTTTTACATTTTAAGATCTCTAAGCACACTTTTTAAAATTTTATGTTATTTTGTGTGTTATTTAGGCTATCCTTTATGTATCTGTGATACACACACACACACACACACACACATATAATATATATACATAAGTGAGATTTTGTGTCATTTTAACCCCTTGCCTTAAGTTTTATTTGATCTAATTTTTCTAGTGGTTTATAATATGTTGTAGAGAAATGATCTTTCTCAATGTATTTTACTTTTTTTCCCTCATCTAATTTATATTTGAACCCAAGAGATGAATTTTATTTTCTCTTTTATTTGTTTTGGCTCCTAAAATCATGTTAAAGCTTAACAATAAATAACTAATAATATATACCTAATTATTACATCAATGATTTCATTATTTTAATTAAACATGAAAATTTGTAATATAGGTGCAAGATAAAAGAGAGCCAAGAAAACAAATATATTTAGCATTTATGGTTTGCATAAACTCCTGGCTCCAAAAGTAGACTGTAATTTATTAAATCTTTAGGGTAGATCAAAAAGTGCAGGAAGATTGCTTTGACATCATCAATTTGTTTCTTTACCTTGGTGTCTCTTACCACTCTGGGACTCACTTTATACTATTTCTTAACTATACTTTTCCTTGCAAGCAGACCTGGTATGAAAAACTAGGAGGACGGGGAGGGAGAGGAGAGAAGAAGGAGAAAGAGGAGCACTAGGTGGGGGCAGAAGAAGGGTAAGGAGGGGGACAAAAGAGAACAAGGAGTTAAAGAAAACGCTCTCAAACCACAGACAGAAAAATATTTAGGTAGGGAGAGAGGTTGTTTCCTCTCTGTAAACATATTGCTTACAGGTCATAAACAAACCAGAAAAAAATTTCATTGGTTTTCTCATTAATTTATAAACTTTTGTTCCCAAACATCTAATGTAATTTGATTGTTTTAACTCAGATGTATACTTTTTCATGAAAAATTGACTTAAATTCCCAAGATAACAAAATAAATGACATTTAATGATGAAATAATAAAATCCAACTTCACCTTAACCTGTCCAAACTTGATAGCTATTTCTCCTTCAGGAAAATAGATTTTGAGGACAGGTGATATGTGACAAAACACATTAGCCTACTTAGAACACAGAAATAATAACAGTGATGCTAGCTGCAAATGCTCATTGTCTCCCCATTAAATTAGTTTGTTTCTAAGTGATTTATATACGTATATCTTGTCATTTATCGCCACATCAACTTTATCATTTCGGGATCATTATCCCTGTTTCACGTAGGAAAACAACCAACACTAGGGCATCAAAATATTAAATAACTTGGGAAATAACTTTCCCAAGGTAATATAGCTAAGAATTAGTGGGACCTGGGCATTCAACAAGATACCAACTGCAAAAACTGCATCTCTAATACAGCAAGTGATTCTGTAAAAGTGTGTGTGTGTGTGTGTGTGCGTGTGTGTTGTAAGGAAGAGTGTGACTCTGTGATGGAATGCAATATTCTTTTGTAATAGTATCTTTATTTATGTTAACAAAAATCAGTTCTTTAGTATTATACAATAAAATACACATATAGCCCTAGTACCAAGCATTTTAACTTTGGAATAAAGAAATATGTCTTTCAGTCTAAAAGTTATGGAGTATAGTCAAGGTCCATAAATTTATAGGCTTCAAGTTACTTTTCAGCAGAATTTACTTTATAGCGATAGCTATAAGATGGGGGTTTCCATTCTTTGTTTTTATCAATATTCTACTATAAAATAGACTTTTAAAAATAAATGTCTTTCTGCAAAAACTTTTGATATTAAATACCTATTAAATTTCCTGATTTTTCTGTGCAATGTAAAGTGGCACCCATAGTTCCCATATACTACTTAGGTTCACAGCTGGTGCATGCAAAATAAGCCTTTTTGCAGTCCATCTGTTCTAAGGAAGAGATTTGTAACAGTGCACAGTTTAGACCAGTACTGTGTTATCACTAGAGTTGCAGTTTCCAAATAGATTTCAAAAATAATGATGTTCAGTTTCTACTTTTAGATACCAGTGAGATAACACCTGTCTAGACAGATGGTCTCTGGGCTGTGAAACTAAAGACAGCTGAGAAGCAGAAAAAAGTCAAGTTGGTGACTAGTGTGAAACCATTAGTATCTCTTGTGGAAACCTTTTAGTCCCTGAAAAACAATTTCTAGTAAAGACATGAGAAATTTAAGTATGCTATGAATATGGGGTATGGAATAAAGTAACTGAAAGAAAAATGTGTCTAAAAGATTAAATGAAAATGACCTGTATTTATATAGAATACATGGATCAGACAATTAATATTTTCCTTTAAACAATCCAGAACTATAGCTTTCTTCCTTCGGAGAAGAACAGCATTTGCTAGCAATTATTTTGCCATAAAGCTGAACTAAGAAAATGTCATAGCGGAGTGCTGATTTTTTTCCCTTTCCCCTGACAGTCCCCTGTGGTGTAGGTGAGCCTATCATAAAGTCTTCAGTTCTTTAGGCCTCTCATCTACGTAAGTGGGAAATTCTGGTTACCTCAAGGAAATGAAGCAGACATTCAACCTGTACTGCTTTGATTATAGTGCCTTACAAGGACTCTTTGTCAAATATGTCACTCTCCAAGGTTAATACCTGCTCCTTTAGGGATAATAACACAGGCATGATGGAAATTCATCTGTTACAATCTAGTTTATCACCCTAAACATTCATTAATAAGTGGGTCAATAAATATATTTTATGATAACAAAATCTAACACTCTTGATATCATTGAAGCCATAAATGATAAGTGTGTTAGCTCTAGTTTCATTGATGCTACTTAATCACTTACTTCGAGGAGGAACACTTTATTTCCCCCCTCAAGTACCTAAAAGGGTAAGTGAAGTACATAGAATTGCTCATTTTCTAACAGAATCAAAATACATCAAATTTACTTTATCTTTAAATGTAAATTTTTATTCACTCAGGAAAATATGTCATGAGTATAATTCCCCCCAAATTGTTGTCTTTTAGTTTAACATTATATTCATTTTTAAAAACTTATCTCCTCCCTTTCCTTACTGCTCTTCTTCATATGCAGACTGACCTTTTGCTTTCAGCATATACAGATTTCACCCTAAGAGAAAGATATCATCCAAATCAAATTATAATTTTTTTATGTAGGAAAGAAATTAATATCTAAAAGTACACAATTCTTATTGCTAAAATTAAGTAAATACTGTTCCTGAAAATAATAGATGTTCTTTTGTTTGTAATTTCTTATTATATTAATTATATTGATACTGACTTATGTTTTCAAAAATAGATGTAAGCAAAGGTTTTGGTTAGGCATCCTAATATTGATTTATTTTTAGTAAAGAGATTTTTAGCAACTTTAAATATTAAGAAATGTATTATCTCTATATAAATACATAGACATTATAAAATGGTATTATCTATGTCATGCTGTTGTTAACTTCAGTTCAAAATTATGCAAACATACTAGAAAAAGAAAACAAAACAATCTACGATCAGCCACAGTTAAATCAATCTAATAGTGTATAGGTAAATAAACTTACTCTATTCTAGTGATTATTTTCATGTGTTAGAGTAGTGATATTATAGTTATTTTATAGTCATTTGTGGTTTTTTTTCCTTTTTTTATTTTCTGGTAGAGCATATATAATCTCCAAGTCCATTTCAATTTGTTCCCACATTCTCTCATGAGCAATGACTTTGACACATTTTTATCCTACCCTAAGACAAATAACTGTTAGAATGTATGTGCTACAGACAGTAGATTAAAATACAGAAGGCAACATTTTAATGAAAAGATATAGCAATGGTTTCCCCTACACATTTCTCTGAATTAATTCTCTAAATTATCAGAAAATCAAATAATATAGGTTCCTTGAAGAATACATATTTTTAAATGCATGCATTCAACTTGCAAATAAGCCCAGGACACAGTGATAGGTAATAAAGTGTAGCACTGCGTACATATACACAGAAATATAGTTGTGGCTTTACAAATCTTACAATAACCAGAGGACATTCCTCTTTTTTTTTTTTTAAGATTGTGGCCTGAGCTGAAGTCAGAGGCTTAACCCACTGAGCCACCCACATGCCCTGAGGACATCCTCTTAATTAACATTTTTAATTAAAAATGGCAATGCCTTTGAAATCATCTTAAAATCATTACCTGAGAGTGTATCAGAAAGGAAAGTCAGTGAAATAATAAGCTTATGTCTAAATGCACAGCCTATTCAAGCATTATGACATTGAGAAGTATCTGATGAACCAATCATATTTACTCACTTGACTGAGTTTTTGAAAGCACTGACTAAAAAAAAAAAAAACGATTTAAATATTTTTGGGAAAAGTGTCTAAGAATGGCTCCATCTCAGTAAAGAAGACATGAAGGGGGAAAAAAAACCCACAGTGGGACTATAATTCCAGACCTGAAACCCAGGGCAAGTCATTAAAATAGCAATACATTTCACCACTTACTTTTTCTGTCTTTAGGGATTACTCGAGGGATCAAGTGAAGTAAAGCCTATGAAAATACTTTAAAACCTATGCAATACTAGACAACGCTGTGGTAGTATTATATTTTGCTTGTTTCTCCTAAAAAAAAAAAACACTTATTTAAATATTCTTCCTATCTTGGATACTTATTTAAATTACTGATCCATTAAATTCATGAATCGAATCCATTTCAGTTTTCCTAAAGCAGAAGTGTTATTTATTGTCAACCTAATCATATTGCTGTTTTCATCACCAACACATTCCACTATAACCAAAGTAATTGCATGAAATGAATAAATTTTATTCTAAATTAGGCATTTTTACTAATTCTAATAGCTTTTTATCTAAAACCAATTATTTTTCAAAACCAATGAACTTTAATGTATATTGAGATATTTTTATCACATTATTTTCACAGTCGGATACATTTATTTAACCAGTAGATATTTTTCAAAGGAACAAAAGCATTTCCCCTGAAGTTATTGCAAGTTGTTAATTCAACTAAAACATTCCTGTTTAACCATTCATGCAAATTAAAGACAATTTAAATATTGATGTTATTTGAATAAAATTGAATGAATATCATTACATCATATTCAAAACCATTGCACTTAAACAGAATAGATGGAAAAGAAATGAGATCCATTTATATGTGGAAGGACTGTGAATACTTAGTATTTTCCTGAAAGCATCTCATATCTCTCAATAAAAGTTATCTTATTCTTGTCACTCCTCTGAAGGAGGAATATGGCTTCTAATTTCTTAAAGGATAAAGTCCCAAATCCCCAGCCTTTCATGCAAATATTTCCCTAAATTACAGTTCCAATTTCGTCTGTCAATTCACCCCCTCTTTATATTCATATACAACTCAACCATTATGCATCTCAGATTCCACCACTACACAGATGACATACATCTCAGCTTTCTACACTCTCCTGAACTACTGTGATGTTAATATAATTTTATGGCTCATGCCCCACCTCTACCTTCATGGCAGTTTTCTGCTCTTCCTCTACCTTGATTGACATTCCACTCGTCACTCAAGGTCCACAACAAATGCTAGTCTTACCTAAGTGCCTCAGATAAAAGTAATAACTTCCATAAAACATATAAGGATGATGCTGTTTAATCTCATTACACTATAGCTAGTTGGATACATCTATCTTTCCTATCATTTTATATTCTTGAGGAAAGAGTATATAAATTCCCTTTTGCAGAGGAAAAATAAATGTTTGAGATAAATTGCCTGGGAGAGCAAGAAAAGCGAAAGTAGAAGAGCCTAAATAACCACTATGCATTATGTAAAACACATTAAAGTACACTTAGGTTAATAATGTATTTAGTTGTAGAGAGTGTCTGTGACACAAGGTAGAAAATATACTTAATATTTTTACTTTACCATAAATCACCTTTCTCACACTGAAGATTTCTGTATCATACACAACTTTAGTGTACTAATATCAGGAGGCTCTTTAGTATTCACTAGAGGAGAGGCTGGTCAAATCTCTTGTAATTTTCCACCTACCCATGACTTTCTCCTTTGCTATCAGGCATATGCCTATTTTCTACAAGCAGCTAAACATTCCTTTGCCATCAATAATGCTGTCACTATTATTCTTCTTTTTGTGTAATTTTTTTTCTTTTCTTGCCATTTTCTTTTCTATTTTCTGTCATGCTTGCCATGTGTTAGAGCTGTGTTATCTTTTAAATATATTACAAGATATTTTTATCTTCCTCAGGGTAGTTTTATTATATAATTATATATCATTATAATTTTATTTCAATTTTAAGTGGTCACTGGGATTTTATTTTTATTTTAGATGTTCAATTGTTGGTCAGAAATAGCTTCTCTGACACCAGAAGGGGCATTCTATTTATTATACTTGTTTGTTTGTTTGTCTATTTAGATCCTCAGTATTTCTAGATGCATTTCAAAAGTTTAGATTCTGGATGTTAAGATTTCATAAGTTTCTTACAATTAAAATTCCAAGTTCCCAAAGACTGGATCAATCTTTTAGGTACACATTAATTTAAATTATACATGGATAGTAATACTAACAATAATGGCATATTAATGAGATTTATCAATAATGCATTAAATTGACAAAAACACATTGTGATTATTATTGTTACTCTTTTGATAGTTATATATATTAATGAATAAAGATTACTTATCCCTGTAGGATATTCAATAGATCATGACAAAAAATACACTTTTAATGTGGGTAGGGCACACTTTGAGCTGTATTTTTTAAAGATAAATAGGTGTACTGACAGTATCTAATTGGGTACAAACCATTAGTGTCAGAAATATGTCCACTAAATTTTATTAATTATCTCATATTTTATAAGTCAATATGTTATTTCAAAATGACTTACAATGTATTAAATACTTATATGAAGTGATCAAATATGGCCCTCTAGCATAAAAATCATGAGGCACAGTAGAAGATCAGAGATTTAGAGAAGTTATTAAATTCTCTGAGCTTCAGGTTCTTCATAAAGTTAATTGTACTTGCCCTAACTTGTATTTCCCTAACTTGCTTCACTAGGTAATATAAAATAAAAATACAACATATATTATAGTGGACAAAATGTAAAGTTCTATAAAATCAGTGATTGTTATTACAAACTGTCCTTCCTTTTAGCACTCTTATTTTCACAAAAGCACTCATTTGACATACATTTCTATTCTCACATTCATCAACTTCATGGTTTGGTTTATTTTCCTGACCCTTGCATTGTAAATTTAGCTGGCATTTAGCTTTCCCAAATATGTCCCATTAATGATAAAAGAAGGCAACAGTGAGTTACACATTGACAACCAAAATAAAAGACAAAAAAAGAAATAGCAACACTCTTCAGTGTATATCAGATGTCTCATTTGTTTTATGTTTTTCCTTCAATCTTCCAGACCACTGCCTAGTGCCTTACAAAGAGCTCATAGTAGGATTGTCCTTCTTAAAATTTGAAGCTCACTTTTTTTTCTTACTATTGCCTATTAAAACTAAGCTAAGTTCAAAAATAACTATTCCTTAAGAGAATTAAATTCAATTTTGCTCATGTGTCTATGTGTAACTCACTAATTTTAAATTAAACAAAAGTTGTTTGTTTCATCCATAAGCTGGGAATCAATATATAAAGTGCCTAGAGTTCCAACTGTATTTTTGTTCTCATTCAATTAACTGTTATTTATTATGTGGGTTGGAACTTCAATTTATATAAATTATTTGTCTTAAAATTCCATACAAAAAATAATTAAAATTATAAGTCTTATTTATCAGAGTAAAAATAGTCATTTCTTTAAAATAAAATGTTAATTGTAAGAAGAAATTAATTGTACAAACCTGTTTAAAAATACCAGAAAGTGGGGTGCTTGAGTGGTTCAGCTGGTTGAACATCTGCCTTAGGCTCTTTTCATGATCTTAAGGTCTCGGGATCCAGCCCCACAGGGGATCCTGCTTCTCCCTCTCCCTGTGCCATTTCCCCTGCTTGTGCCCTCTCTCTCAAATAAATAAAGAAAATCTTTATCCTTTGATTTTATAGATATTTTTGGCACATAAATACAAACTTATCCTTAAAAAAACGCCACCATGCTGTTTTGTAATAGGTTATCTTAATCAATAACATATCGTATATAATTTCCATATTTGTAAATGTAGGTAAGCATCATCATTTTAATCACTTGATGGTATTTCATACTTAAACTATATCAAAATCCAATTAATGAGTTACCAAATTGATTAATCCCATTTTTTTTTCCAAATGTAGATTACTGCACATAAATTCTTTCAAATTGGCCAGTTACTTCAGGTAATTTCCTGTAACTAAAACTTTTGATAAAAAAATTAAAATCTTTCATTTGTAATATCAAAAAATATTTTATTTAGATAATATTTATCCATAAATTTAAGAAACTAAAGAAATTTTTCTTCAAACAAAAAGATGTGGAACTTCAGTTTTCATATGCAAACTCAGTTTGAGTTTGATCAGCTGATATACAGAAATACTTTGGTACTAAATCTTCTTATTTAGTTCAAGTTCCATTATATTTCCAAAATACCTATTATATAGTTAGTGGGTCTTTATATTCCAGTTTAAGCTCAGCTACCTACTAACTTTTCTCAGATAAAATCTAAAATAAGTTATATGATATTACTTTCAAAAACTACACATTAAATATATAAGAAGTCATGCAAGGAGTATGCTTTTTCACTAAGCATTTCTTTGTACTGCATTTGCTCTAATTTGAGTGGATGAAATTGGAGAAGAAAAAAATATTACGATATACCTTTTAATATGTTCCAGGTACATTATAAGTGTTATTTCAGTTAATCTTAATAACTATGCTTTGAATTGGATGGCATTACCCCAATATTACAGAAGAAATTGATATTTAGATTTTTAAACTGCTTGACTGAGATCAATCTGATTGTGTCAGTCACCTGCCTTTTTCTTCTCATATCCATTCTCTGTTTTTTCCCTGCTTTATTCCCTATCACACAGGGTTCCTCCTCCTTGCAAATCACCTTGCTCAAGTCTTATTTCTTTTTTTTTCTTTTCTTTTTCTTTTTTATTTCTTTCATTTCTTTTCAGCGTAACAGAATTCATAGTTTTACAACACTCCCAGAGCTCCATGCAATGCATGCCCTCCATAATACCCACCACCTGGCTCCCCCAACCTCCCCCCCCTGCCTCCGACCCCTTCAAAACCCTCAGGTGGTTTTTCAAGTCTTATTTCTAACCGGCCTTTAGCCAATCAGTGAGATGCCTGGAGGGTGACTGGAGGATGAGAAAAAGGGGAAGTCAATGTACTCTCCCCTTGGCTCAGTAAGTTCCTCTGCTCTGAGCAGTGTCTCCACAAGGTGATGTGTCTCCTCCATAACTTCAACTCCTCCCTTGGTGGATATAGCTACCCTCAAGGCAGCCCTCACTATGGTTCCAACCAGGTAGCCTCAAATCCTAGGCTCTGTAACAGCTCTCATCCCTCTGACTTTCCAGCCTTAGGATGGTAATAGTCATGCTCTGTGAATTTCTGGGTATCTCTTGGTTCCTTTTCCCTTTCATGTTTTCCAACAACTGTGTCATTGAATCCCATTATTAAATTGGCACTACAGAACTATTTGACACAGATTCTGTTTTCCCGACTAGACCCAGTAGTAGAGCTAGTAATTAAATCCAGGTCTATCTTAGGTGTGCAGTATTTCCAGTATCTCAAATAGAACTCCTTACTATTAATCATAAAGCTAAAGGGAAAATGTCCCAAGTAATAGCAACAGGACCAAGTGGGAGGGATTATTTGCTCGGTCTATAAATTCTTCAGCATAGAAAGGTAGACATGTAGAATATACAAATTTGGCCATTCTTATTATCTTCTTTACTTTAGGTCTTCTCAATTTCATTTCCTGCATTTCCTGTAAGGTCAGGGATCTTCTAGAAACATAGAACTTTTGTCTGGTCAACAGAATATGTTAGAAATCACCTTCCTGATAGTAACAAAGAATTTTTTTTTGTCTTTGGTGGATGTTTCAAGCTATAACTTTTCTCTATTCTCTATAACTAAGACCCTTTAATATAATTTAAAATATACAAGCATAGGAATAATGGGTTTGTGAGTTTTGTTTTTGTTGTTATTTGTTTGACTGTCTTCATCATCTGTTCTGTCTCGGGAAAAAAAATCTGATTTGTAATTAATTCGGGGACTTCATTAGGTTCTTTGGCTGGGCTGACATTGCTTAATGATAAGTTATATATGTGACTTGTGGCTCTGTTCAGAAATAGTGCTAAGTAAATTATAAAATCGAGTAGCTCTTTTGTATTCCCACTTTCTCCTTCTGTGCCACTGCCGCCATTCTGTCCTATAAGCCCCAGCAGGCACACACTGACTCCACAAGGCTGCTGCTTTACCTTTACTGTGTAAAAACATATTTCATTTAAACAGAAAATTGTATTTGCATTTTAAGAATAATGTGGTTCTTAATGTAAATGAGCAACCCTATTGTCTCTTTTTACATAGCATTCAAAATTAGTGACACTTGAACATAAAATAATATATATGAGTCACTGGGGTTTCTAGATTTTTTTAATTTTTCTAAAAAAAAAAACCCCACATTGGTTAAAAACATTTATTGAGCACCTACTATATCCTGAGGAATTAGACTCTAATGAGTTAACAAACAGCATCTCTCAAAAAAGCAAAATACTGGAAGGGACATATGCCACATTCACGGTAATAAATGTCTATCTATTGAGGGAATGGATGAATAGGGAAACATCACTGAAAAACTGGCATTTGACCGGTATCAACAAGCACCTGGGGAAGCCTATCATGTAAGCAAAGACAGATTATGCCAAATGACAAGATTGGCCTAGATCACTTCATGACTTTCCTTTTTTTTTTTTTAAAGATTTTTAAAATTTATTTGACACACAAAAGGAGAGAGAGAGTGTGTGTGCACAAGCAGTGGGAGTAGCCAGCAGAGGGAGAGGAAGCCCAATGCAGGACTCAATCCCAGAACCCTAGGATCACAACTCACAACCTGAGCAGAGGGCAGACTCTTAACCAACAGAGCCACCCAGGTGCCCACTTCATGACTTTTCAAGTTAGTTTCTGCTCATATGCAAAAACTCAGATTTCAAAATTTAAACACTCATTTAATTCAAAAAGTACAGTCACATGCTAAACATTTTTAGTATGCATACTTGCACTAGCATTGTTTAAAGCTTTAGCCCTTATCTGAATTATAATTTTATTTTCTTTTATTTTTTTTTAAGATTTTATTTATTTATTTGTCAGAGAGAAACAGCGAGAGAGAGCGAGCACGGGCAGACAGAGTGGCAGGCAGAGGCAGAGGGAGAAGCAGGCTCCCTGCCGAGCAAGAAGCAGGCTCCCTGTCGAGCAAGGAGCCCGATGTGGGACTCGATCCCAGGACGCTGGGATCATGACCTGAGCCGAAGGCAGCTGCTTAACCAACTGAGCCACCCAGGCATCCCTGAATTATAATTTTAAAAATGCACTTAAATACTTCACTCTAAAACTGTCAGTGTATTGCTAATGATAATAACACAAGTTGTTAATTTGACAGCACGCTTCACTTGTTTAATGCTAAATAATCTTTTTTTAAGAACCAATATATAGTGAAGTGGCTAAAAGCACAGAATCTGAAACCCATCTGTCTGGGAATAAATCTTGGTTTTGTCATTAAGTAGCTTATGAAACTTTAAGCAATTTGGGGAATTATTCTATGCCTGTCTTGTCATCTAAACAATGAGGCAATTGATAGTGCTTACCTTTAGGATTAAAGGGCTAAATGAGGATTAAAGAGATGATCTATATAAAGTGCATATATCTAAAATACAGTGACCTATAAAATGTGCCTGCCAGGTCACAGTGAGTACTATATAAGTCTTATTAGTAAGTGACTTTTTCTAAAGTCACTTTTTGCAGTGACTAAATAAAAGCTAGTAGATGATCTGCTATAATACGGAGTTGTTAATAACATGTTTTAGACTAGGAGCAGAAATTACATTTAGTTTTATATACCTGTCATTGAAGCTACAAATAAAATAAAAGGCCCACTGTCTATGTTAAATATACCATCCATCTCTTCTCACGAATTTACTACTACTTTGAGATTTTTGAGAATGTTCAGTGACTTAATACATATAATCAGATATCACTAGTTTTAAGGTTAAAATGTTAGGCACAATTTTTAGAATCAGGCTATAAATAATAATTATTGCCTTAATCAAAGAGTTTTAACAGTTTTTGGTTTTGATTTATTTTCACTGATGATCACCTATGAGACTAACCTCTGTACCATATACTTATTTTGTGAATTGGCATTAAGTTCTGATACTGAGTACAGTACAAAATCAATGAACACTGATTTATTTATCTAAGTAAACAACTGAAATTTGTAGTAAGTGTTTTACATGAAAAACATAGGTAATTTCATGGTCTTGCTATTGATACTTCCTCATTCTCTTCTATCCTGACGCGTGCTTTCTTGACTCTCACACTGGTCCTCATCTGTTTGCTCCTTATCGTTCAGTATCTTTGACTCTTGTGGGTTGCCTCATTGTACAATTATTATATAAGTATCTATTTGTTCCTCTTTCATCAAGAGTCATTCTTGTCTGTTGCTTCTGCTGTTGCTGTTAGTGCATTTCTCACACCTTCTGCATTTCATTACCTTTCGGTACACATTTATCACAAGCTGCATCCTTCTGAAAAAACCAGCATTCCTTTTCAAGATACACGTTTTCTTTTTATTTTTTTCTCTTGGTCATCTCTCAGGTAAGGAAAGTCTCATGCTTTCACTCACTCTTAAGGATTACAACCTTGATGTCAAGACCACAGGAGTAATTTCTTTACAAGGTCATATACTTGAATTCTAAACCAGTGTCTCCCCGGTATCCTGTAAGTACAAATGCCAATCAGTCTAGGAGTAATCATTGCTCTCCAAGACATCTCATCACTGGCACTATAAGTGTACAGGTGAGGACACATCTACCCAATGATGAAAAGTGAGTGGTGGATGTATGTAGGAGAGACACTAACCCCCGTGCAAAATGCATGTGTGTGAGGGCATGGTTGGGAAAGGGTTCTGAAAGATGTGAAATAATTGCACCTGAACCGAGGGTTCAATATTCCCTTACCATCTGCCCTCTGGACCTCTTTTCTAAAAGGGCTATTGGTATCATCACATGGTTTTAGGCAAAAAGGAAATGTTAGGAGCAGTACTATATACATAGATTACGGAGCCCAGGGCATAATGAAACTGTGGGGTTTCTAGTACAGAAATTACTAAGAATCTCAAGACAGTGACAGCATAGCATGGAACCATCTACTGGGCCCTTCTGAGCAGAGGGCCATGTGTGACCGCACAGGTAGTATACCCTGAAATCAGTCATAGTCAGAAGGAAGAATGAATCTTTAGGGAAAAAAAATAGATTCTCTAGTCTATTTTCTATTACAAAATTCCTTGCTATTCTGCAGCCGTAGGTAACAGACATAACTATAATGCCTTTTAAAACCTAGAGCTTGCACTGAAATGAATTCACTTCTGCTAATATTTATGGAGCAGTTACTTTGTAGAGGAGACCACATTTATTATGGGAAAAGAAAAAGGTATACTCTGTGCCCTAAGGGAGATCAAAGACTACTAAAGAGAGAATGGTGTAGAGCCCCTGAAACAAACATTAGATGTAGGAAATACTGTAATAGAGCTATGAATATTCAGTGTCCCTTTCACACGCTCCTGTTGCATTGCAATTGCTTATTTGCTTATCTGTCACAAAAGACTCCTCAAGTCCTATTTATTACATTAATCTCAGTGCTTAACATTTATCTTGTGTACAAGAAACTTTCAAGTTTTTTTTTAATTTATGAGTAAATAAGTGGCCCACAGAAAAATCATATAAAATTGTTATTTTTTTAGTTAATGTCTGAAAAAGCATAAACTTTCAAACCATTTGCTAAATGAGTTTAAATTTCAGGTCTGACTCCTATTTATTTTATGGCATAGACAAGTCAGGTATTTGCTCTGTTCTTTAATAGCTTTAAGGTTCATCAATGTGAGGAATTCTTTAAGAATTAGAAATGATGCATACACAGGGCTTGGCACCTCCTCAGTTCAAAGTTCTGTATAGAATTTCGCTTTCTTTCTGCTCTTCTATTTGTCTATTTACTACAGTAGGAAAAAAACACAAACTCTGAGGCCAGATTTACTAGGCTTAAAACCAAACTTTACCACTTACTAACTGTATGACCCTGGGCGGGTTAGTTAACTTTTATGGACCTATGTTTTCTTCATGTATGAAATAGGAACAAAAGTAAAACCACCTCGCAGATGTTGTTGTGCAAATTCTATTAGTTTATGTATGTAAAGCACTAGGAAGCAATCTCTAGTCCATGTAAGCATTTTATAATCTTTGCAATTATTATTACCCTATCCCCGTTAATTAATAATACCAAGATCAAAACTTCAAATTCTTATTGGACTCCTCCCTTATATTGATTTGCTCCCATCAAAACAACTCTCACAGATAGCTCTTCCATTCCACAGCAATGACTACACTCTAGGTCCTGCATGTATATATTCTTGGTTGAAATAGTATATTGTTTGCCCCGACATATAAATACTTTCATTGGCTGTCAGTTTAGTTAGAAAACAAGTTTTTTTTTTTTTTTTAATCTAAAATCACCTATCTTGGGGCAACTGGGTGGTTCAGTCATTAAGTGTCTGCCTTTGACTCAGGTCATGATCCCAGGGTCCTGGAATCAAGGCTGCATCAGGCTCCCTGCTCAGCAGGAAGTCTGCTTCTCCTTCTCCCACTCCTCCTGCTTGTGTTCCCTCTCTCGCTCTCTCTCTATCAAACAAATAAATATTTTAAAAAAGCCTGGTGGTGGGTATTAGGGAGAGCAAGTATTGCATGGAGCATTGGGTGTGGTGCAAAAACAATGAATACTGTTACGCTGAAAAGAAATAAAAAAAGTTTAAAAAAATCAGTAAAATAAAAATAAGTAAAAATAAACAATAAAATAAAATAAAATAAAAACAAAAAATAAATAGAATCATCTATCTTGTTTCTGGTTTCTGAGAGCTCTTATATCTATATTTCAGATTCAAATCTAAGTTTACTATCTTGTTTGTCCTTTATTTGTTTTTCTACCTAAATATAGTTAAAGCCTCGTATTTATTGTCTCTTCCATTACCTTTTCTTATTTTAGTATATCAATAGAAAGCTAATAAGTTGAAAATAATTTATCATTCCATACACATGTCCTGAGTGAAACTGATTAAAATTGTGAAACCAATTAACAAAATTTGTATATTCATATTGAGTGTCTTCAGCAGAGTCAAACTATTCAAAAGTAACTGGGACAAGGAGTCAAGGGAAAGTAACTTGGATAAGAATTTGCATCCTTATTTTTGTTTCTGCACCTGCTGACAGTGGACAGACAGTGGACAGATTTTTCAAACTTTCTGACTTCAATTTCCTTCTCTATCAAAGGGAAAAGAACACTTGCTCTACTCAATTTACATGAACATTGTCAGAATCAAAATATTCAAATAAATTGAACATATTTTGAGATATTATAAACAGAAGTTTTAAAATATAAATATTTTATTAAATATATTCAAATATTAAAATAAACATTAAACATAGGCTTACAAATTTAACATTTATTTATTATCATAATAATATCCTAAGATAACAAAACTATTTTAATCCTACTTAACATATTTTGTTTTGCTGAGTAAACTAATACAACTTTGATTATTGTTAGAAACACTCTTAAGAGGATACAACAAAAACATGAATCAATTCTGCTTATGATGATTCAGAATTTCTACATGAAAAAGAAACTGAGAATAATGAGCTGCAAACTAAATTTGAGTCCTAATCTTT
>PISX010010001.1:0-72652 GCA_004024625.1 Mellivora capensis | reverse complement strand
ATAGCACCAAGAACCATAAGATACCTTGGAATAAACCTAACCAAAGAGATAAAGGATCTGTACTCGAGGAACTACAGAACACTCATGAAAGAAATTGAAGAAGACACAAAAAGATGGAAGACCATCCCATGCTCTTGGATCAGAAGAATAAACATTGTTAAAGTGTCTATACTACCTAGAGCAATCTATAATTTTAATGCCATTCCGATCAAAATTCCACCGGTATTTTTCAAAGAGCTGGAGCAAATAATCCTAAAATTTGTATGGAATCTGAAGAGACCCCGAATTGCTAAGGAAATGTTGAAAAACAAAAATAAAACTGGAGGCATCACATTACCAGATTTCAAGCTTTACTACAAAGCTGTGATCACCAAGACAGCATGGTACTGGCATAAAAAACAGACACATAGACCAGTGGACCAGAGCAGAGAGCCCAGATATGGACCCTCAACTCTATGGTCAAATAATCTTCAACAAAGCAGGAAAAAATATACAATGGAAAAAAGACAGTCTCTTCAATAAATGGGAAAATTGGACAGCTATATGTAGAAGAATGAAACTCGACCATTCTCTTACACCGTACACAAAGATAAACTCAAAATAGATAAAGGACCTCAACGTGAGACAGGAATCCATCAGAATCCTAGAGGAGAACATAGGCAGTAACCTCTTTGATATCAACCACAGCAACTTCTTTCAAGATATGTCTCCAAAGACAAAGGAAACAAAAGCGAAAATGAACTTTTGGGACTTCATCAAGATCAAAAGCTTCTGCACAGCAAAGGAAATAGTCAACAGAACAAAGAGGCAACCCACGGAATGGGAGAAGATATTTGCAAATGACAGTACAGACAAAAGGTTGATATCAGGATCTATAAAGAACTCAAACTCAACACATGCAAAACAGATAATCATATCAAAAAATGGGCAGAAGATATGAACAGACACTTCTCCAATGAAGACATACTAATGGCTATCAGACACATGAAAAAGCGTTCATCATCACTAGCCATCAAGGAGATTCAAATTAAAACCACATTGAGATACCACCTCACACCAGTTAGAATGGCCAAAATTAGCAAGACAGGAAACAACGTGTGTTGGAGAGGATGTGGAGAAAGGGGAACCCTCTTACACTGTAGGTGGGAATGCAAGTTGGTGCAGCCACTTTGGAGAACAGTGTGGAGATTCCTTAAGAAATTAAAAATAGAGCTTCCCTATAACCCTGCAATTGCGCTACTGGGTATTTACCCCAAAGATACAGATGTAGTGTAAAGAAGGGCCATCTGTACCCCAATGTTTATAGCAGCAATGGCCACAGTCGCCAAGCTGTGGAAAGAACCAAGATGCCCTTCAACAGACGAATGGATAAGTAAGATGTGGTCCATATACACTATGGAGTATTATGTCTCCATCAGAAAGGATGAATACCCAACTTTTGTAGCAACATGGACAGGACTGGAAGAGATTATGCTGAGTGAAATAAGTCAAGCAGAGTGAGTCAATTATCATATGGTTTCACTTATTTGCTGAGCATAACAAATAACACAGAGGACATGGGGAGATGGAGAGGAGAAGGGAGTTGAGGGAAATTGGAAGGGGAGATGAACCATTAGAGACTATGGACTCTGAAAAACAACCCTAGGGTTTTGAAGGGGCAGGGGGTGGGAGGTTGGGGGAGCCAGGTGGTGGGTATTATGGAGGGCACGCATTGCATAGAGCACTGGGTGTGGGCAAAAACTATGAATTCTGTTACGCTGAAAAGAAATTAAAAAAAAACGTACTAGATGTTTAAAATAGTGTCTCATTTGTAAATTTAATGGTCTGGGGAAAGGGTATTTCTGTCAAAAAAAATAATAAAGACAGAAATACTCTCTTTAAATTGGAATGTGCTCAAAAATCAACCCTTTATTATTTAAATAAACTAAAGCTATTTGACTATTTTTTAATGTTCTCAGGGTTCCAAAAAATTACTCATAATAAAAAGATAGCCCCATTTTTTCAGCTTTACAGTTCAGACTAATCCTTGTCTTATGTTGTTGTTATTTTAATAATAATGGGGTATATAAAAACAGATTAAGTATTAAGTTCACAGTCCATGATTTGAACTCAGGGAGAAACTACCAAAATGTCATTTTCCATTTACCACTTTTAGAACTGTCTTTTGTGGTCATATAAGGTAGTTCAATAAGCATATCCTATTAAATTTCTTCAACAAAAAGAACTCTTTATTACATATTCATACACTGCATAGACTAGCTCAGGCCTTCATTTTCCTGGTTATTCAAATAAAATTGAATTTTCTAAATATATATACATATATATTAATTGTGGAAACTAATTTGCAGTGAAAATGACTCTGAAAGTTAGGCGTCATATCACTAGCTTATTTTATGGTTGAGCTACAAGCTAAAAAAGGGTTTATAACAGAAATGCTTACAACCTCTTAACTATGGCAGTGTGAGCAGCAATATAATAATATATTGTAGCAGTAACCACACAATCAATAGCAGCTCATTAAAGTCAGAAGCATCAATTTAATCAGGAGAATCTACATGTTTTCAATGATCAGTGGAAGGTCTTGTCCATCAATGTCCAGTTCAATTCTTAAGTTGCATCTGACAAGTTACAATGGGTTTCATTAAGAGACTTGTGTGGAAGCCAATGTGAAGGCCATTTGTCATTTTAATATATGATCAATACAATCCATAACCAGTGTTCAGATTCATTTACTGAAGGAGAAAGGAGGTCAATGTACACCCCACTGACCTGCATATTATTTCCCACAGCTCTCTTTAAAACAAAAGTGACTTCTCCATCTGTTTCAACACAAAACTAAATATAACCACTCATAGGCTGAAGCAAACTATGATGTATTTTTTAACTTCTACTTTTTTTCTTATTATTTTCTCTTTTCTCTGGCTTAAAGGTATAATCTAAGAGAATACAACTGGACATAAGTGAACACAATGCTTTAGGTTCTTTAATAGTTAAAAATGTTGTCTCCCCTACAAAAACCTCTTACACATAGAACACAAATAACTGTTAGGCCAGCTTACCAAAATACTAAAAATGGATGTGTTGATGATGAATATTCATATATGTGCTAATGACTTAAGAAGCCAAATCTTATTATTTGTGAGATTTTGAGATATCATATTAATGAAGCTATGAGAGTATTTTTGTTTAAATGGAATGTTATCTTCATCAAGATAATCAGTGTTATCCTTAAAATCTACTGTAAGAATAATTATTTAGTAATTAAGCAAAACTGTAGTAAACTCTGAATAAGTTCAAAATGTGACTTGAATCTTTGATAAACAACTTGGATATTAAAACTATGCCACACAAACAGAAGGCAGATGGAAAAACCTTTGAATTCCTCTACCTTCAGAGATATCTGTAAATGGACTACTGGGAAGATACATCCTGTCCATGATTATTAGGTGGGAGAACTACTTAGAATAAAATCCAGCTAAAAATTAAATGTAGGTGGCTAAAAGAAATATTTTCTCTAAGATCATAAAAAATCACTTGAAATTATAGTGAGCAAAACATTTATTTTGAAGTTAGTTGGTTTTGCAGAAAGACTAAATATAGTTAGTATTAAATATTAAAAATTTCAGGTTAAAACTGATGCATCCCTATTAAGTACCTCTTATACAGCTATTATATTTATCATGGTTCAATTTTCAGTACTATAAAGTTAGGTATATGTGCTAAGTCAATACTCCACTTTGAAGAAACAACTGGATGACAGATTGGGGACCAATATTTGTGTTGTTGGACTAGTGACAGATGAAATAAGTATCCTAGAACAGAGGACTCAAAAAAAACAAAACACCCCAAAACCTGATTAAATATAACCGATAGGTTAAATAAAATGTATTTTTTCTAAAGCCTTATGTTCCTCAGAAATGCTGAATGCTTTTAGAATTCTTTAAATATATAAATGATCATCTTAAATTTATAAAAATATGTCAATTATAAAGAAAAAGAATCTATCATATTTTTAAATAATTCAAAGAATGGCTTAGAGTGTAAGCTGCTTATAGGTAAACTCTATGTTTAAATTGACATTTTCAGAATCCATGTATATAAATAAATATCATGCTTTGAAAATTTAACCATTAGTTTTTACTTGATGATCAGCCTAGAGAGTTTTAAAAATGCTTGCCACCAGTCAGGAATATCAAGAGTTAAGAACTGTATATTCATGATCAATGAAGTGAATAATAGTGGTAAGCAAGACTAGCCAAGGACTTATAAATAAATGCTATTTTACCTTCATGACCAGAGGATTCATCTTGTTCAGAAAGGCAATGCCATCTGGAGTGGCAAGCTGGCTGGAGGGAAGTTTTCGAGACCATGCCAAATCTCTATAAACCATATGAGTCCAAATTATGAGGAAAAGAAACACACAGTTATTTCAGTCCAAAGCTTTACCAAGAGACCTTCTGCATCACTGATTCCAGAGGACTGGGATTCAAAATAATCATTCTAGTGTGACTTAACATTTTCAAAGGTGCCAGGTATGGTGCGGAAATGCATCTAGTGTATGGAAGTGTCAAAGATGCTAAAATATGAAGAGTTTGTGGTTCTTGCTACTGGCATCTCAAAGCATAAATCACTACCCAGAAGACTTCAGTAAAAAGACCAGCATTGTGTCTGTGCTGGATTAATGGAGTCCTGTTTTGTTTTGGGCACTTTTCCCATATAAACAGGATCATTCTAATATGAGATGCTGATCAATATCATGGACCAAAATTTCAGACAGAATGTCAAGTGGCCAGAGAAATAAATTTGCTGTTTTCATAAGTAAAGCATCCTAAGTATATCTGTATTATCAGTAATAGTTTCAGTATTTTACAGTTATGACTTATTTTATTATACATCACAGGATACAAGAAGGAATGACAAAACAAGGTTCCTCAGCAATACTGCAGTACAGTAGGGAGAAGTGGTAAACACAGTTCCAAAACATGAACACATTCATACATTCTGTGGGATAGACATCTATCTTTCTCTGTCTGTGTGTGTGTGTGTGTACAAATAAATTGCCACTTTTTTTTTTCCAGCCCAGAGAATTGCTGCAGACTGAATTTGTCTCATTGTCGAGACCCTCATTCCCTTAACCCTCTGCTACCCTCTGCTATGGCTTTACTGACATTCTTTTTCAATCTGGATCTCTATCCTCCTCTCCCACTGTGTCACCAGCTATACCAAGGGCAGGGACATTTCTAAAGTACAAATTTTAGATCATGGCTCTTCCCTGTTTAAAACTCTCTCATTACAGGACAGTATCTCCATCAGGGTAGACACAAACTTCCTTTACAGGGCCTCCAATAGTCAATTTAGCTTCATTTCATGCCATAATAACCTGTGCTATATTTACACATTATGCTGGAAGTTCTATTAAATGTCAAGTTACATCGTGCTCCTCAGTTTTTGTTTACAGTGTTATGACATCTGGAAAACCCCTTCTTGTGTTTTCTGTTGACATTATCTCCCATTCCTGGAGGGAACAGAAGAGTATCTATCCCTCTTCTAGACACCTCATTTAACATATCCCTTCCAAATTCTCCCATTTATCTCCAGAAGCAGAACCAACCACTGTCTCACTGGTGCTCACAATGGAATATACAGATATTTGTAACATCACAAGCAAAACATGAAATTGTACTTTCTTATATGTCTATGATTACTAGACTGAAAGCTCCTTAAAAGGTAAAAATTAGTTAAACTTTTTAATCTCAGCACTTGGCATAAAATATCACAGTGAATCATGGCTGACAGGAATTAATTAGTTGGTCAAACCATACAACAAATAAAAAGTGGAAATCTATAGTAAACACAGATTACTACTACCTTAGTATTATTAACATCTGTCCATATGTAGAGATCTTTTCTTTAAAATCATTATTTGAGAGGAGGAAGCAAGATGGTGGGGGAGTAGGAAACTGAAATAGCATTAGGTACCAGGAGTTCAACTAGATAGTTATCAAACCATTCTGAACACCTACAAATTCAACAGGAGATAGAAGAGAACAAGAGCAGCACTTCTAGGAACAGAAAATCAATGACTTTTGGGAAGGTAGGATGTGCGGAGAAATGAATCCAAAGCGATGGGAAGATAGACCACGGGAGGAGGGGCTGGCTCCCGGCAAGCAGTGGAGCATCAGAGCACAAAATCAGAACATTTAGAAGTCTGCTCCATTGAGGGACATCACTCCAGAGGTCAAGCAGGGGTGAAGCACTGGCAGGGACAGTGTGGTCTCAGGGCCCACAGAGTCACAGAAAGACCAAGGTTGTCTGAATGTGGCAGAGCTCCCAGGTATTAGAACAGGGAAGCCAGCTAGAGAGATGAAGCCAAGGTGGGGACTCTCAGCTTGGGGTTACCTTAAACCATGATCCAAGGTAGTCGGACCACTGCTCTTTGAGCAGGGACCCCACAAGTAGCAGATCCGAAGAAATCCCCTCCTTCCTCTTCTGGGAGGAGAGATGTGGGACCCTGTGGCAGGAATTTGCTGGGTTTAGAGACTCCAAACAGGGCTGTGCACCAGAGATTGAAATGCTCAGTCACAGGCTGGGTGAGCACAGAATGTGGCCAGAGATAAAGGAGATGGGAGGTATTGACTGTTTTTCTCTAAGGGTGCACTGAGGAGTGGGGCCTTGAGCTCTCAGATTCTTTGAGTTGCCATTTTCATTCCTGTCCTCCAGAGCTATATGGAAAGCATTCAGGGAACAAAAGCTACCCAGAGTGAACCAGAGCAGATTACTCAGCCTAGCCCCTGGCAAGGGTGGTGCAATTCCGCCTTGGGCAAAGACATTTGAGAAGCACTGCAACAGGACTCTCCCCCAGAAGATCAGCAAGATCATCCAGCCAAGACCAAGTTCGCCAATCAATGAGAACTGCAGAACTCTCGAGCTAGGGGAAAGTAACACATAGAATTCATGGCTTTTCCCCCATGATCATTTAGTCTTGCAAAGTTAATTTCTTTTAATTTTATTTTTTCTTATTCTATTTTTTTTTTACTTTTCCTCATTCCTCTTTTAACATTTTTCAACTATTTTATCTTATCAATACTTTTTTAAAAAATCTTTTAAAATGTTCATTGTTATAGTCACATTTATCCCTTCATTGTACTTAACCTTATTCTTTTATATATATAGGGTTTTTTCTTTACAATTTTGGGATCTAATTTCTTCTAATACATCAAAATATACTCTAAATCTAGCTCCAGCCTGATCACACTCTCTCCTCTTTTTTTTCCCTTTTTCCAACCAACTTAGCAATTCATTTTTTAGAATCTTTTAAAATTTTCATCTTTACAGTCATATTCGAACCCTTCATCATGTTTACCCATATTTTGAGTATATATAAGTTTCTTTTTCTTTAGAATTTTGGGAGGTAGTTTCTTCTAAGAGACCAGAATACACCCAAAATCAAGTGTATGGCTCTGTTCTATTCACCAGTTAATATATTTGTACTTTTACTTTTTATCTTATTTTTTCCCCTTTCTTCTACCCCTGGTTTCGGGTTAGCATGTATTTTCCGGGGTCTTTGCCACCCTTTTAGTATTTTACTCTCTCATTCGTAAATTCTTACCTGGATAAAATGACTAGGTGGAAAAACTCACCAAAAAAAAAAAAAAAAAAAAAAAGAATGAGAGGCAGTACTGATGGCTAGGGAACTAATCAATACGGACCTTTGTAGTATGTCAGAACTAGAGTTCAGAATGATGATTATCAAGGTGGTAGATGGGCTCAAAAAAGGCATGAAAGATATTAGAGAATCCTTTCTGGAGAAGTAAAATCCCTTTCTTGAGAAATAACTAAAAATGGACCAAGTTGAAATTTTTTAAAAAGCGATTAATAAGGTGCAATTAAAAATGGAGGCTCTTACTGCTAGGATAAATGAGGCAGAAGAGAGAATTAGTGATATAGAAGACCAAATGATGGAGAATAAAGAAGCTGAGCAAAACAGAGACAACTACTGGACAATAAGAGGAGATTTGTGAGATAAGTGATACTATAAGGTGAAACAATATTAGAATAATTGGGATCGATCCCAGAAGAACAAAGAGAAAGGGGGACAGAAGACATATTGGAGTAAATTATAACAGAGAATTTCCCTAACATGGCAAAGGGAACAAGCATCAGAATCCAGGAGGCACAGAGAATCCCCCTCAAAATCAATAAAAATAGGTCCACAACCCATCATCTAATAGTAAAACTTACAAGTCTTAGTGACAAAGTGAAAATTCTGAGAGCAGCTCAGGACAAGAAGTCTGTATCATACAATGGTAGAAATATTAGATTGACAGCAGACTTATCCACAAAGACCTGGCAGGCTAGATAGGACTGGCATGATATATTCAGAGCACTAAACGAGAAAAATATGCAGCCAAAATACTATAAACAGTTAGGCTGTCATTGAAAATAGAAGGAGAGATAAAAGGCTTCCCAAACAAAAATTAAAAGAATTTGCAAACACCAAATCAGCCCTACAGGAAATATTGAAAGAAGTCCTCTAAGCAAAGAGAGAGCATAAAATAGGCCCGAAAGGAACAGAGACAGTATACAGTAGCAGTCACCTTACAAGCAATACAGTGGCAATAAGTTCATATCTTTCAATAGTTACCCTCAATGTAAATGGGCTAAATGCCCCAGTCAAAAGACACAGGGTATTAAAATGGGTAAAAAAACAAAACCCATTGATATGCTGTCTACAAGAAACTCATTTTAGACCCAAAGACACTTCCAAATTTAAAGTGAGGGCATGGAAAACCATTTACATTGCTAATATACACCAAAAGAAAGCTGGGGTGGCAATCCTTCTATCAGATAACTTAGATTTTAAGCCAAAGACTATAATAAGAGATGAGGAAGGACACTATATCATACTTAAGAATCTGTCCAATAAGAAAATCTAACCATTTTAAAATCTATGCCCCTAACATGGGAGCAGCCAATTATATAAACCAATTAATAACAAAATCAAAGAAACACATCGACAATAATACAATAATAGTAGGGGGCATTAATACCCCCCTCATTGAAGTGGACAGATCATCTAAACAAAAGATTATCAAGGAAATAAAGGCTTTAAATGACACACTGGACAAGATGGACATCACAGGTATATTCAGAACATTTCAGAATACACAGCAACAGAATACACATTCTTCTCTAGTGCACGTGGAACATGTTCCAGAATAGATCACATCCTGTGTCACAAATCAGGTTTCAACCAGTACCAAAAGATTGGGATCGTTCCCTGCATATTTTCAGATCACAATGCTCCTAAACTAGAACTCAATCACAGGAGGAAAGTTGGAAAGAACTCAAATACAAGGAGGCTAAAGAGCATCCTACTAAAGAATGAATAGGTTAACCAGGAAATTAAAGAAGAATTGAAAAAATTCTTGGAAACAAATGAAAATTAAAACACAACTCTTCAAAATCTGTGGGACACAGCAAAGGCAGTCCTGAGAGGATAGTATATTGTATTACAAGCCTTTCTCAAGAAACAAGAAAGGTCTCAAGTACCCAAATTAACCCTATACCTAAATGAGCTGTAGAAAGAACAACTAAGAAAGCCTAAACCCAACAGGAGAAGAGAAATCATAAAGATCAGAGCAGAAATCAATGAAATAGAAACCAAAAGAACAGTAGAACAAATCAGTCTGGAAGAAATGGACCCATTCCTAGAGATGTAGAAATTACCAAACCTGAACCAGGAAGAAATAGAAAACCTGAAAAGATGCATAACCATTAAGGATATTGAAGCAGTTACCAAAAATCTCCCAACAAACAAGAGCCCAGGGCAAGACTGCTTCCCAGGGGAATTGTACCAAACATTGAAAGAAAAATTAGCACCTATTCTCCTGAACCTGTTCCAAAAAATAGAAATGGCAGGAAAACTTCCAAACTCATTTTATGGGATCAGCATTACCTTGATCCCAAGACCAAAGACCCCATCAGAAAGGAGAATTACAGAGCAATACCCTTGATGAACACAGATGCAAAAATACTCACTGAAATACTAGCCAATAGGATCCAAAAGTACATTAAAAGGATTATTCACCATGACCAAGGGGGATTTATTTCTGGGCTGCAAGGATGGTTTAACATTTGCAAATCAATCAATGTGATACAATACATTAAGAAAAGAAAGAACAAGAACCATCTGATACTTTCAATGGATGCTGAAAAAGCATTTGACAAAGTATAGCATCCTTTCTTGATCAAAACTCTTCAAAGGGAGTTGAGGGAAATTGGGGGGGAGATGAACCATGAGAGACTATGGAGTCTGAAAAACAACCTGAGGGTTTTGAAGGGGCGGGGGGGGTGGGAGGTTGGGGGAGCCAGGTGGTGGGTATTATGGAGGGCACGCATTGCATGGAGCACTGGGTGTGGTGTAAAACTATGAATTCTGTTACGCTGAAAAGAAATGAAATAAAAAAAAACTCTTCAAAGTGGGGGTGCCTGAGTGGCTCAGTGGTTTAAACCTCTGCCTTTGGCTCAGGTCATGATCTTGGGGTCCTGGGATCTAGCCCCACATTGGGCTTTCTGCTGGGCGGGGAGCCTGCTTCCCCCTCTCTCTCTCTGCCTGCCTCTCTGCCTCCTTGTGATCTCTCTGTCAAATAAATAAAATCTTAAAAAAAAAAAAAAACTCTTCAAAGTGTAGGTAAAAAGGGTACATACCTCAATACCATGAAAGCAATCTATGAAAAACCCACAGCGAATATCATTCTCAGTGGGGGAAAACTGAGAGCTTTTCCCCTAAGGTCAGGAACACAGCAGGGATGTCCACTATTACCACTGCTTTTCAACATAGTACTAGAAGTCCTAGCCTTGGCAATCAGACAACAAAAAGAAATAAAAGGCATTTGAGTCAAAAAAGAAGTCAAACTCTCACTCGTTGCAGATGATATAATACTTTATGTGGAAAACCCAAAAGACTCCACTCCAAAACTCCTAGAACTCATATAGGAATTAAGTAAGGTGCCAGGATAGAAAATCAATGCACAGAAATCAGTTGCATTTCTATACACCAACAGCAAGACAGAAGAAAGGGAAATTATGGAGTCAATCCCATTTACAATTGCACCCAAAACCATAAGATACTTAGAAATAAACCTAACCAAAGAGGCAAAGAATCTGTACTCAGAAAACTACAAAGTTTTGAAAGAAATTGAGGAAGACAAAAAGAAATGGAAAAATGTTCCATGCTTATTGGGAGAACAAATATTGTGACAATGTCTATGCTACTTAAAGCAATCTACACATTTAATGCAATCCCTATCAAAATACCATCAGTTTTTTTCAAAGAAAAGGAACAAATAATCCTAAAATTTATATGGAACAAGAAAAGACCCCAAATATCCAGAGGAATGTAGAGAAAGAAAGCCAGAGTTGATGGCATCACAATTCCAGACTTCAAGCTCTATTACAAAGCTGTCATCATCAAGACAGTATGGTACTGGCACAAAAACACACACATAGATCAATGCAACAGAATGGATAGCCCAGAAACAGACCCTCAACTCTATGGTCAACTAATCTTTGACAAAGCAGGAAAGGATATTCAACAGAAAAAAGACAATCTCTTCAACAAATGGTGTTGGGAATATTGAACAGGCACATGCAGAAAAATGAAACTGGACAATTTCCTTACACCACACACAAAAACAGACACAAATGAGTGAAAGTCCTCAATGTGAGACAGGAATCCATCAAAATCCCTGAGGAGAACAGTTAGCAACCTCTTCAACCTCAGCCACAGCAACTTCTTCCTAGAAACATTGCCAAAGGCAAGGAAGCAAGTGCTAAAATGAACTATTGGGACGTCATTGAGATCAAAAGCTTTTGCACAGCAAAGGAAATGGTCAAGAAAACCAAAAGACAGGGGAGCCTGGGTGGCTCAGTGGGTTAAAGCCTCTGCCTTCGGCTCAGGTCATGATCTCAGGATCCTGGGATTGAGCCCCGCATCAGGTTCTCTGCTCGGCAGGGAGCCTGCTTCTTCCCTCTCTCCCTGCTTGCCTCTCTGCCTACTTGTGGTCTCTCTATCAAATAAAACAAAACAAAACAAAACAAAACAAAAACAAAAACAAAAGACAACTGACAGAATGGGAGAAGATATTCATAAATGATGTATCAGATAAAGGGCTAGTATCCAAAATCTATAAAGAACTTATCAAACTCAACTCCATAGCCAAACTACGGAAAGAACCTAGATGTCCATCAACCGATGAATGGATGAAGATGTGGTGTATATATATGATGGAATATTATGCAGCCACCAAAAGAAATGAAATCTTGCCACTTACAAGATGTGGTTGGAACTAGAGGGTATTAAGCTGAGTGAAATAAGTCAATCAGAGAAAGACAATTATCATATGATCTCTCTGATATGAGGAATTTGAGAGGTGTGAGGTTCTGGGTGGTAGGGAGAGAAGAAATGAAACAAGATGGGATCAGAAGGGAGACAAATCATAAGAGACTCTTAATCTCACAAAATAGACTGAGGGTTGCTGGGATAGGGGGGTAGGGATAGCGTGGTTGGGTTATGGACATTGGGGAGGGTATGTGCTATGGTGAGTGCTATGAAATGTGTAAGCCTGATGATTCACAGACTTGTATCACTGGGGCAAATAATATATGTTAATAATAATAATTTAAAAAATAAAATTATTATTTGAGTATATTTGCTACTTACAGTTTAACCCAATGTATGCTAATTCTTTATTCACAGATTCACTCGACTCATTTTCTTCATTTTTACTTATATTTGTTATGGATTTTCATTGACAAATTGCACCTGTTCCAATTCAAAAGACTAGTGTAATTTTTTTACTTCCTCACTCTAATTCATCTGAAGAACAATTAGAATAATCAGGGAGAGCTTTAGTCATTAGCTTTTTGCAGGTATATCCAAAATCTATATCTTTATCATTTATCTTTCCCTTAAATCCAAATATAACTGTTTCCTAAATATCTCTACCTTGATGGCCAACAGAACCCCATGTGAAGTGTCAAATACAAAATCATCTTTTACCTAAAAACTTCACATTTCCCTCTTTATGATAATGTCTCCATAATTCTTTAAACACTCCATAATCTTCACTAAAAAGATAAGCCCCTTAATATTATAGCTCATGGGACGCCTGGGTGGCTCAGTTGGTTGGGTGGCTGCCTTCGGCTCAGGTCATGATTCCAGCGTCCTGGAATCGAGTCCCACATCGGGCTCCTTGCTCGGCAGGGAGCCTGCTTCTCCCTCTGCCTCTGCCTGCCACTCTGTCTGCCTATGCTCGCTCTCTCTCTCTCTGACAAATAAATAAATTAAAAAAAAATTATAGCTCATACCTTAAGAAGTCTTTCCTTTTGTCCTCTCTTTTCCATCTCCATTTGTTCCACTTCACATCAGATACTCATTGCCTCTTAACTAGTTGGAATTACCTATTGGAATTAACTCCCAGATTGCCTTCCTGTTCTGAAATCTCCCTGCTGTAATAAAGTCTATGATGCTAGATTAATGTCTCTAAAGTACAATTTTGATTGTGACTTTGAAGTTCAAAAATCTTGTTTGGGTTTCCATTTCCTACCTATAGACTCAAACCAGCCACTATTAAAGAACCTCTAAAATCTTTCCTTAGTCTACCTTTTCAGTGTTTTAGTTTAGCACTTTTTCCACCAAAGATGTCTGCATTTATTAATGCAATAAATTTTTATTGAATTCTTCCCAGGTAGAAGGAATGGTCTTAGGCAGAAATGAAAAAAAAACAAACAAACTATGAATCAGGTGGCTTTTACCTTTGAGGATCTTATTCTAGAACGGGGATATATGCATACACATGTTCACAAACATACATACATAAATAATTGTTCATATTAAAGTTAGTAAAACTACTAAGGCCTATACAACTGATAGATATTATGTAAAGAGAAAATGTGTGTCTCTTAATTTTAAAAAAATGAAATAGATTTACAAATATTTGAGAGGAGGAGGAAGGCTCTTTTGGTATTTGGATATTTTTTCCCCCAATGCATTATATCTGCTTTACAACTCAAGCAAAAAACCAAATAACCCAACTAACAAAATGGACAAAGGTTCTGAATATACATTTTTCCAAAGAAGACTTAAAGATGGCTAGCAGGCACAGGAAAATATGTTTAACACCATTCATTATCAGGGAAATACAAATCAAATCTACAATGAGTAGATTACCTTACACTTGTCAGAATGACTATTATCACATGTGGTAATTAAGAAATACAACAGATGAACATAGGGAGGAAAAAGAGAGAGGCAAATCAAGAAACAGACTCTTAACTATAGAGAAAAAACTGAAGGTTTCTCAAGGGAAGGTGTATGGGAGGATGGACTAAAAGGGTGATGAGGATTAAAGAGGGCACTTGTGATCAGTACTGGGTATTGTATGAAGTGATGAATCACTAAATTATAAACCTGAAATTAATACAACACTGTATGTTAACTAACTGTAATTTAAACAAAAACTTAAAAAAAAAAGACAAGAAATACAAGTGTTAGGAAGTTTGTGGGAAAAAAGAAAAAAGAACTCTTATGTACTGGTGGTAGGAATGTAAATTGGTACAACCACTATGGAACACAGTTTGGAGCTTCTTCAAAAAATTAAAAATAAAACTACCAAATGATCTAGCAATCCCATTTCTGAATATGTGTTCAAAGGAAGTAATATCATGATTTTGAAGAGATATCTGCTCTCCCATGTTCATTGTAGCATTATTCACAATGATATATAAACAATCTAATGTCTTTTGGGGCAGATGTGCATAAAGTTATACACACACA
Organism: Mellivora capensis; assembly: GCA_004024625.1. Classification (NCBI taxonomy): domain Eukaryota; kingdom Metazoa; phylum Chordata; class Mammalia; order Carnivora; family Mustelidae; genus Mellivora; species Mellivora capensis. Next base: position 57,813 of record PISX010010001.1, on the reverse strand, counting down.
TATATGTACATATACAAATATATAATATACATATACAATGCAATATTACACATTCTTTATAAAGAAGGAAATCTTGCCATTTTTGACACATGGATGAACCTCAAAAGCATTATGCTAAGTGAAATAAGCCAAACAGAAAGATAAATATTTCATGATCTCACTTTTATGTGGATCCTTAAAAGAAAAATAAGACCCTACAAAGTAGAGTAGTGGTTATAAGAGGCTGAGATGTAAAGGGAAAGGAAAGGTTAACGAAGGAAGAGTGGCAGTTGCCAGGGGCTGAGATGGAGGAGATCATGAAGAGTTACTATTTAATGGGTACAGAGTTTTAATTCTGTACTAAGAGTTCTGAGAATGAATGATGACTGTAAAATAACTTAAATGTACTTAATCCACTGGACTGTATACTTAAAATAGAAAATTTTATGTGCATTTTACCACAATAAAAATCAGAAAAAAAATATTCTACTAGCTTTTCACTCCCAATTACACAGTCCCTTGCTTTAGACAAACTACATTAGACAACTATTTCCTTAACACTTTCCTACCTCTGTGTTCTGTTTATTATAGGCTTCCAGTTCCAAAGCACCTCCATGTATAGATATCCTACCAATCTTTCAGGAGTAGTCCAAGGTCAAGCATGAAGTCTTGGGGCTCTCTGTACATGTAGCTCTATTATAAAGATTGATAAGCCTATACCTTCTTCATAATTGAGTTCTCCAATGATAAATCTAATATTTTGGGCATACCAAGCACTTGATATATGCTTAAATTTATTTATTCAGCAGATATTCAATGAATACTTATTGCATACTTGACACTATTCCATAGCCAGGGAAACAGCTAAGAACACAGTAACAAAACATCTGCCATGTAGTGCTCACATTATAAAGTGAGTGAGATAGACAATGGCAAATGGACAAATGAATATTAAACACTTATTCTTTCAATTGACAAATACTGGCAAAAAAATGAAGTGGGGTACAAGATGAAAGGAGGTGTCAGAGCATAGGGTACTTAATTTGTGTGAGTGGTCAGGGAAATTTCACAGTGAGGTGACATTTGATACAGAAACATAAAGAAAGTGGGAGAATAAGCTCTGTGAATATCTGAGGCAAGAGAATTTCAGGGATACCAGGTGCAAACACTCTGAGAAAGCTGGTACTTGGCGCATTAGAAGAATAGCAAAGGTCACTATGACTGGAGCAGAAGGGGCAAGGAAGGTATGCAGAAGACAAGGAACGAGGATTAGCAGAGGAGGCTTATGGGCCTTATGGAATAAATAATATGGAAGTCATTGGTGACTTTGAAAATAGATAAAACAGGGGCTCTGGGGAAAGATGGTAGAGAAATAGGAGGCCCTGCTTCAACCGGTCTCCTAAAGTGAGCTAATTATCTACCAGAACACTCTGAACACCCATGAAATGAGCCTGAGGTATACGATTATATACTTCTGGATCTCTATGGGGGCAGAAGACAGCAGTGGAGAGGTAAGGCATACTGGGAACAATCGGACTGATATCAGAGGATAAACAGAAGGGGGAGGGGGCCAACAGAAGCAACACATTGGAAAGTAATACCCCAATAAAAGAGTGCCCTGTGATTGGGGACCAGCATTAACTTGGAGTCTAGTTAAAAGCATTCAAAAAGAGCAAAAGATCTTAAGGGGAAATTGGTGGAATTGGGAGGTCACAGGCATGGGCCTAAGCCCACGGACCAAGGACAGCCACTGTCAGAGACCACCTGTGCCAGAGACAGTACAGCTAAGCCTCCAGGCCATGTCCCTGAGCCCTGTGATTTCTAATGCTTGCACCAGCACTGGGCTAGGTATGCTCCCACCAGTGCAAGTGAGAGAATCTGGTGTGGACGCCAGCCAGCATACTCTAGAATCACAGACTTTTGCACTCTGCATGCTCACTGTGAGACTGGAGTCTGAACCACACTCCCCACCTGCGCCTGAGAGAGCTCCATGTGGGCACCAGCTGGTGGTCTCTAGGACTGGGCGAGTGTCTGAACAATTCCAGCCCTGGCTTGAAAATCTCTACGTGCTGTCTCTGGTTGGGATCTCTCAGGCGACAGCAGTCCTGGCAAAAGCAGCCACTGGAAGCGGGCTCTCTGGACCAATATCACTCACAGTTTTAGTGGCACAGGGGTTCAGAGACAACTGGGAGCTTTGGGTGACACCTGAGATAGTGGCTGGTGATGTGCACTGCCTGTGGGAAGTAGCACAGCTCAGTGGAGTTTGCAGAGGGGGAGTCTGTGTTTCTGTGTTCTGGACCACCCAGAGGAGAGCAGACTGAGGTTTCTCTCTGAGACAGAGGTCTGGGTGCAGTTTGCTTTCCTCTAAAAACCTCCAAAAAGACAAAAAGCTGCAAAAAGCTGCCAAAGAACAAAAACATCCAGAGAACAACCTGAAAAACCTATTTCCACAGAGCCAAGATGCTTGATAGGGATCAGGAGGACTCAACCCAAGCAAGACTGACTGAAAAACAATGCTGCAGACACCTCCCCCAGAAAGCCAGCCACAAGAATGAGAGGACAACCACCAGAGGGTCCCCATAAAACTGTAAAACCCCAATATCAGGGGAAACAAGATATTAAGCTCCCGGTATTGCCCTAAAACCTGTAGATTACATAGACACAACTTTTATTTTTAATTCTTTCTCACTAATCTTGTTCCTTTTAATTTTTAAAACGTATTTACCATTAAAACGAGAGGTTCAATACAACAAATTCCATAATAACCTTTTAACTTGAACTTTTTTCATACATATACTTATGTTTTTCTTTTTCTTTTCTATTTTTTTAATGTACATATAGATATAAGCTTCAAGGTAATCTTCTTTCCCTAATCAATACTACCCCTATATATAAACCAGTTTTAATCTCCCTTTATCGCTGGGAAGTCGAGTCCTTTAACACAGATATCAAGATACACCCAGGAATAATCAAAATAACCTTTCTCCCCCACATTGAGGATTTATAACCACTCTCCCATCTTTTTCTTCTGTCAGTATTTCTGTGTATTTGTTTTTGTTCTGGTATTATATAAATCTTACACTTGGGGTTCATTTTGGCTGTTTTTTGTTTTTTGTTTTGTCATTTACTTTTGTCAGTCTTTTTGTTTGTCCATTTTTGTTTGTATACCTTATAAATCTTACCTTTGGGGCCCATTCTGGCTGGGTCTTCTCTTTTTTTTCTCTCTTTTTTCTTTCTTTTTGGTGGTGACTTCCAGTTGCTCAGAAGTGTTCCAGGGTGCACCTTCCTTGGATCATGGTTGATATATTCAGCTACACATCCTGTCAACCACCTCTCACCAAAATGACTAGGAGGAGGAATGCCAAACAGAAGAAAAATTCAGAGACTGTACCCTCTCCATCAGAGCTTTGGATATGGACATAAACAGTATGTTGGAGAGGGAATTTAGGGTAACAATTATCCAGGCAATGGCTAGGTTGGAGAAAACCATTAGTGACAATATGGAATTGATTAGGGCAGAAGTGAAAGCTACCCGGGAAGAAGTTAAAAATGATATCAACGAGATCCAATCTAATCTAAATACTCTAACAGCTTAGGGTAACCCAGAAGATAGAATTAGTGATCTAGAGCACAAACTGATGGAGAAAAAGGATCAGGAGGAGGTCTGGAACAAACAGCTTAGAAGCCATGAAAACAGAATTAGGGAAATAAACGATCCCATGAAACGTTCCACCTTCAGAATTATTGGGATCCCTGAGAGGGAGGAGAAAGAAAGAAGACTAGAAAATATAGTTGAACAAATTCTCCATGAAAATTTTCCCAGTCTGGGGAATGAAACCAGCGTTCATGTCCTAGAGGTAGAAAGGTCACTGCCCAGGATCATAGAATCTAGAAAGACCTTGAGACACTTGATTGTGAAACTGATGAATCATAATTTTAGACAGAGGCTCTTGAGAGCAGCTAGGGGGAAGAGATTCCTTATGTACAGAGGAAGGTCCATCAGAATAACGTCAGACCTGTCCACAGAAACCTGGCAAGCCAGAAAAAGATGGCAAGGCATATTCAGGGCACTAAATGAGAAGAACATGCAGCCAAGAATACTTTACCAGCAAGGCTGACATTCAAAATGGATGGATAGATAAAGGGCTTCCAAGACCAGCAAGGTTTAAAAGAGTATGTGACCACCAAGCTGGCACTACAAGAAATATTAGGGGGGGGGTCTATAAAAGAAGAAAGAACTCAAGGGTGTCATAGAACAGAAATTTACAGAGACTATCTATAGAAACAAGGACTTCGCAGGCAACATGATGTCAATAAAAACGTATCTTTCAATAATCACTCTCAACATGAACAGCCTAAATGCTCCCATGAAACAGCCCAGGGTTGCAGATTGGAACCCATCTATATGTTGTCTATAAGAGACCCATTTGGAACCTAAGGATACATCCAGACTGAAAGTGAAGGGATGAAGAAGCATCTTTCATGCCAATGGGCCTCAAAAGAAAGTTGGGCTATGATTTTCCTATCAGATAAATTAGATTTTAACTAAAGACTGTAGTCAGAGATAAAGAAAGACACTACATCATTTTTAAAGGGTCTATCCACCAAAAAGATCTAACAATTGCTAATATTTATGCCCCTCAATATGGGAGCAGCCAATTACATAAGACAACTGTTAATCAAGATAAAGGGTCATATTGATATGAATACATTAATAGTAGGGGACCTTAACATGCCACTATCAGTAATAGATCCTCCAAGCAGAAAATCAATAAAGAAATAAGAGCATTGAATGACACATTGGACCAGACGGACCTCATAGATATATACAGAACATTCCACCCTAAAACAACAGAATACTCATTTTTCTCAAGGGCACATTGAACTTTCTCCAGAATAGACCACATACTGGGTCACAAATCAGGGCTCAACCGATACCAAAAGACTGAGATTATTCCCTGCATATTCTCAGACCACAGTGCTTTGAAACTAGCTCAACCACAAGAAAAAGTTTGGAAGGAATTCAAACACTTGGAAGCTAAAGACCATCCCACTCAAGAATGTTTGGATTAACCAGAAAATCAAAGAAGAACTTAAATAATTCATGGTAATCAGTGAGAATGAAGACACATTGGTCCTAAATCTATGGGATATGGCAGAGGTGGTCCTAAAGGGGAAATACATAGCCATCCAGGTCTTCCTCAAAAAAATTGAAAAACCCAGAATATACTAGCTCTCTTTACAACTTAAATTACTGGAGAATCAACAACAAATTAAGCCAACTCCACACAAAAGAAGGGAAATAATCAAGATTAGAGTAGAGATGAATGAGATAGAAACTAGCGATACAGTAGAACACATCAACAAAACTAGGAGCTGATTTTTTGGAAGAATCAATAAGTTCAATAAGCCATGGGCAAAACTAATCCAAAAGAAAAGAGAGAAGACCCAAATTAATAAAATTATGAATAAAAAGGGAGAGATCATGACTAACACCAAGGGAATAGAAACAATCATCAGAAATTATTATCAACAGTTATATGCCAATAAGTTAAGCAACCTAGATGAAATGGTTGCATTCCTAGAAACATACAAACTTCCAAAATGGAATCAGGAAGAAATTGACAACCTGAATAGACCAGTATCTAGTAACAAGATTGAAGCAGTGATCAAAAACCTCCCAAAAAACAGGAGTGCAGGACCTGACAGATTCCCTAGGGAATTCTATAAAACATTCAAAGAAGAAATAATACCCATTCTCCTGAAGCTGTTTCAAAAAATAGAAACAGAAGGAAAACTTCCAGACTCTTTTTATGAAGCCAGCATTTCCCTGATCCCAAACCAGACAAAGACCCCACCAAAAAGGAGAATATCAGATCAATATCCCTGATGAATATGGATGCTAAGATTCTCAACAAGATCCTAGCTAATAGGATCCAACAGTACATTAAAAAGATTATCCACCATGACCAGGGGGATTTATCAATGGGATGCAAGTCGGTTCAACATTTGCAAATCAATTAATGTGATAAAACAAATCAATAAGAGAAGAGAGAAGAACTACATGGTCCCCTCAATTGATGCAGAAAAAGCATTTGACAAGATATAGCATACATTCCTGATTAAAATGATTCAAAGTATAGGGATAGAAGGGACATTCTTCAGCTTCTTAAAATCTATCTATGAAAAACCCACCACAAATATCATCCTCAATGGGAAAAAGCTGACAGCCTTCCCTTTAAGGTCAGAAACACTATAATGATTCCCACTCTCACCACTGTTGTTCAACATAGTACTAGGAGTCCTAGCAACAGCAATCAGACAACAAAGAGAAATAAAAGGTATTCAATTGGCAATGAAAGAGTCAACCTCTCTCTCTTAGCAGATGACAAGATACTTTATGTGGAAAACCCAAAAGACTCTACCCCCAAACTACTAGAAGTCATACACCAATTCAGTAATGTGGCAGAATACAAAATCAATGTACAGAAATCAGTTGCTTTCTTATACACTAACAATGAAAATATAGAAAGGGAAATGAGAGAATGGATTCCATTACTATAGCACTAAGAACCATAAGATACCTGGGAATAAACCTAACCAAAGAGGTAAAGGATCTGTACTCGAGGAACTACAGAACACTAATGAAAGAAATTGAAGAAGTCAGAAAAGATGGAAGAGCATTCTATGCTCATGGATTGGAAGAATAAACATTGTTAAAATGTCTATACTACCTAGAGCCATCTACACTTTCAATGCCATCCTGATCCAAATTTCATCGGCATTTTTCAAAGCGCTGGAACAAACAATCCTTAAATTTGTATGGAACCAGAAGAGACCCCGAATTTCTAAGGAAATGTTGAAAAAGAAAAACAAAACTGGGGCATCACATTGCCTGACTTCAAGCTTTACTACAAAGCTGTGATCACCAAGACAGCATGGTACTGCCACAGAAACAGGCACATAGACCAGTGGAACAGAGTAGAGAGCCTAGATATGGACCCTCAACTCTATGGTCAACTAATTTTTGACAAAGCAGGAAATAATATACATTCTCTTCAATAAATGGTACTGGGAAAATTGGACAGCTATGTGTAGAAGAATGAAACTCAGCCATTCTCTTACACCATACACAAAGATAAACTGGAAATGGATAAAATACCTCAACGTGAGGCAGAAATCTATCAAAATCCTAGAGGAGAACATAGGCAGTAACCTCTTCGACATTGGCCACAGCAACTTATTTCAAGATATGTCTCCAAAGACAAAGGAAACAAAAGTGAAAATGAACTTTTGGGACTTCATCCAGATCAAAAGTTTCTGCACATCAAAGGAAACAGTCAACAAAACAAAAAGGCAATCCACGGAATGGGAGAAGATACTCGCAAATGACACTAACAAAAAAGGACTGATATCCAAGATCTATAAAGAACTCCTCAAACGCAACACACACAGAACAGATAACCACGTCAAAAAATGGGCAGAAGACATGAACAGACACTTCTCCAAAGAAGACATACATACAAATGGCTAACAGACCCATGAAAAAATGTTCACCATTATTAGCAATCAGGAAAATTAAAATCAAAAACACAGGGGCACCTGGGTGGCTCAGTCAGTTAAGCCTCTGCCTTTGGCTCAGGTCATGGTCTCAGGGTCCTGGGATCGAGATCCCACATTGGGCTCTCTGCTCAGCAGAGAACCTGTTTCCCCCTCTCTCTCTGCCTGCCTCTCTGCCTATTTGTGATCTCTGTCTGTCAAATAAATAAAAAATATAAAAAATATCAAAAACACATTGACATACTACCTTATCCCAGTTAGAATGGCCAAAATTAACAAGACAGTAAACAACATGTGTTGGAGACGATGTGGAAATGTGGAGAAAGGGGAACCGTTTTACTGCTGGTGGGAATGCTGCTTGGTGCAGCCACTTTGGAAAACAGTGTGGAGATTCCTTAAGAAATTGAAAATAGAGCTTCCCTATGACCCTGCAATTGCACTAATACTGAGTATTTACCCCAAAGATACTGATGTAGTGAAAAGAAGGGCCATCTGTACCCCAATGTCATAGCAACAATGGCCACAGTCACCAAACTCTGAAAAGAACAAAGATGCCCTTTAATGGACGAATGGATAAAGAAGATATGGTCCATATATACAATGGAGATTATGCCTCCATCAGAAAGGATGAATACTGAACTTTTGTATCAACATGGACAGGACTGGAAGAGATTATGCTGAGTGAAATAAGTTAAGCAGAGAGAGTCAATTATCATATGGTTTCACTTACTTGTGGAGCATAAGGAATAACACAGAAGACATTGGAAAATGTAGAGAAGTGAGTTGGGGGAAATTGGACGGGGAGACAAACCATGAGAGACTGTGGACTCTGAGAAACAGACAATTTTGGAAGGGAGTGGGTGGGCGGTTGGGTGAGCCTGGTGGTGGGTATTATCAAAGGTACACATTGCATGGAGCACTAGGTGTGGTACATAGACAATGAATTCTGGAGCACTGAAAAAATAAAATAAAATGAAAAAAGAAAATAGATAAAATATTGTGTGGATTTTGAGGAATTAGTGGAGAAAAAATTAAAAAAAAAGAGAATAGAATCTTGTAGCATTTTTGCTCTAAAGGAAGCAGAAAACTGGGGCAAGAATTGAAGAGGAATGTTGGATCAGGCTTTATTATTTTTTTTTCTTAGGACTGAAGTAATAACAACAATCTTATGGGGATATTCCAGAAGAAAGGATAAATTGATGGTGTTGAAGAAAGATGATGTTAAAATAGTCTTGAAAATGTTAGAGAAAATGGGATTCAGATCACAAATTTGCTACCATCATGTTCAGTTCATTCAAAATAACTGAAAAGAGTCAGACTACATGGTCCAGAGACAGAGAAATGAAAAGATGTGCTATGAACTTGCAGAAAGTCTCATCTGATTGCTCCTCTTCATTGAATGATCTGAAAGTAGGCTTAAGGATGTTGTTCCTGTTTTTTAAGAAATAAAAAACAAAACCTGCCAGTGGCTACAACGTGCTGACTGCCAACTCTAAATTTCTCCTTATGCTCTTCAATTCTTAGGTCAATTATTGTTTATCCTTATCTAATTAAACATATATTTAAATCCCAATTTAAATCTAGCTCTGTTCCAGGCACACTAATTTGTTAGCTGATTGTTCACCTGGAAATCTTTAAATTTAAACTTGAGAGTGAACACTCTGAACTATCTTAGTATTACTTTATACAAATGAACTTGTTAAAAACAGAGAACAGAGACATATGTTTACATATAAATAAGGACATTGCATGTGTATTTAGAAGTCTGTAATGACCTGCCAAATTAACATTCCATCTGGCAGCAGTAAATCAATTTTTTGAGATTAAATACTATGAAAGTGAATTACAGCCAGCAAAATCATAATTCATATAATGCAATCTTCAGAGCTATTATGACAAGGAACGGACCCCCTCAAAAATCTGTTCCTGTGGCTCTTAACAGACATCATGAATAAAAAAGTATAATGGCTAAATAAGATTGAAAATTTTTAAGTTAAACTGTGAACTTCACTCCTGGATTTCTGTGAGTCTTTAGTCTGCTTTATGTATGGAAATTCTCAGGAGGGGGATAGGCCATGCATGGCTTCCCAAACCTGCTGGACCATGTAACCTCTTTTCCATGGAAGACCCTACAGGATTACCTATCTACAGAATATACTTTGAGAAATGCTGGGTAATGTGATATTTGGTCTGAGAAGCAGAATAGTATAAATAAAACATAAAATACTTCCTTGAATTTTGAACATAATAAATTGGTCTTATAAAAAAATCTTTCACATTTAAGTTGTCATTTTTTAATAGTTTGCTTTTCACTAAATATTATTCTCCCTTTATACTCAGCACATGTTTAACATTAATTACAACATGATCATTGCCTAAAAAATCTACATATATGTGTGTTTTCTCAAACTTTTGATATTTGAAATAATTCATCAGGAGAGTATCTGAAGGAAAGTCAATGGAAACTTAAGTTTGAAAGGTGTGCAAAATATCAATGCTAATCTCGATATCTAGAAATACTATGATAAATGACAAGCTGTCATCCTTTATATGTTTTAAGAAGTGGTCTTTACTATTGAAGAGTTGAAATTATTAAGAATGCTTACAATTATAATAATAATTATATAATTATGCTTAGCAGTTTTAAGTCTTTGGAAAAAGTAAAAAAAAAACAACTTCTGTCAAAGAGCTGACATTGATTCATAGGGTGAAAGATATATTTCAGAATGGTTGTAGTCAGTGTCATTCCTCGAACTAATAGAGTCTAGAGTCACATACTTGTATTTCCAAACTCCTGGAACTGCTACTTTTAGGAAAACATGTTATTTTTCATTCTAGTGTTAGATTCAAAGGGTGGTATTTATTGTTGAGTGTTACTAATTTTCTAGATCCAAAGGCATCAGTAAAAAACACATTTTGCACTGTTCAAAGAGGAAAAAAAATATATGAAGCAATACAAGTTATAAGTTTTTTCTAAGTAAAAAGTAAACTTTTATTCAAACTTGCTACAATGTTAGTTTTAATTTTATAAAGAATCCGATATCCTGTCTAAGGTACAACTGATATGATGGGATAATGTGATTATCCAGGTATCTTCCAGTTTAGATTTTTCTTTTGTCAGACTTAGTGTGCAATTCCACATAGGCCTGAGGGTGAAGCTGACTTACAAACACCACAGAAATATGAGCTGCTCAATGATTGTGTCATCCTTATGCATTTTTTTCCTGAACTATTTTAGTGGTAGTTTTATATAGTCATGGAAGAAATTCAGTTTAATTCAGTATATATTTGAGCATCCACTGGGCCCAAGTACTAGAGATAAAGACATGAAAATATTTACTGCATGTGAGTGTTAGATAGAGTGTTAGATAATCTAGTTAGATACTTCACAAAGTTAATACAGAATGACGAACTATTGTAGAATATAAGGAATGCTATGCTGTTGCTGTGGAAGTATAAGAGGAAGTGATTTTTCTCTCCAGTCAGTGAAATATTTACAGAGGTGGCATTTTAATAGGTGCTTAAAATGTTAGGCCTAGCCCAAACTCAGTAGTTGAGCAAGAAGTGATTGATTATTGATAGAAAAATATAGTCTAGGTACTTGTGGACTTCATCATTTGATTTTTTTCCTTTATTCATTAATCTAGCCCATTAATCGTTAAATCTATATTTAATGAACATGTATTACATATTAGACAGATTTTTAATAGGCTAGAGTCATAGGACTGACCAAGACAGGTAAGGGTCATAATCCCAGGTAAATTATATTCTGGGGGTAAGGGAGACAGTGCAAAAGCAGATAAGAAATGTCTATAGAGTTAAATACAAAGATAATTTTAGACTGAGATAAATTCAGTGGAGAACTTCAATAGGATTACATTAGAGAATTTTGGCAATACCTTGAGAGTGGATTTCACTAGAGAACTTAAGCACAGTTTATTTGAGAAAGTGACTCTAGTGTGGACCTTACAGAGTATGAGATGGAATCAGTTAGCCAAAGGTGGTGTGAGGAGATGAGGGAAAATGTTCAGGACAATGGGAACATCAAGTTCAATGGCTCCCAGGGGCATATTGCAAGAATCTGATGCAGAAGGGGGTAGAGGAATAACTTGATCTGGGAGATACAGGAAGGAGGTAGGATAGAATGCGGTCCAGACTACAACAGGGGATGTTAGCTTCATTCTACTTTCAATGTGGTGCCAGGTATGGGAAGGACTACCTTATTTATATTTTATAAAAGTAACTCTGGCTGTTCCAAGGAGAATGCATTCAGATGGGGAATAAAAGGGTGAGCAGGGCATCTAACTCTGAGGAGATATATAGATATAGATATAGATAGATAGATTGAGGTTTCCTTTAGAGTGATGGCAGTGGAAATAAAAGTGTAAATACTGAAGACATAAGTTGCTGGAGATCAGAAAGACTATCCAAATGGGTTAGAGAAGAGGAGAGGGTGTGGGAGAGGGTGAAAGAAAACTAGAATCAAATAATATACGTATATTTTTGTTTGAAGAACTAGGTAAAAGGTGATAGAGTTCCGAGGTGAGGAAGGCTGAGTGAGCAGCCCTTGTGTGTTCCTGGATTTCAGTATATTCATATTACAGAATTTATCACTTAGCCATTTATAATGGAGGCCCCATTATTGCGTACAGCAACCTTCTTCACATTACAGCTCATACTCAGGGGTACTCCGAATGCCAAATACTGAGACAGGTGCATTATTTGCATTTTCTCATTTAATCTTTATAATAAAAACCATGATGAAGACAAAGCTTTAATCCCTAATGTATAGATAAGGAGGCTCATATATCGTGAAGCTCTCCAATTTGCTTTTGTTGATTCAAGGAAGGGTATCAGGAATTGAACGTTAACCCAGGCCTGGACGTAGTTCCAGACATGGGCTTGGACTTGTTAGGAAAAGTATGATGTGGGTAACACTCCCCTTTCAGTTTTCTCACTGAGAGAGAAATTGGGAGAGAGAATTGGGCAGCACTTTGTAGCTTGAGTATATCATAGAATTTTTTCATTCAATGGAGGTCTCACAAACTCTGAAGTATATATCAAATTTTAAAAAAGAGGCAAAGGATACCAAAAAATTTAATGTAATTAACCAAAGTCACACTATGAAAAAAGAGAATCATTATTTAAACAAAGCCCATTAATGTGATAGTCTGTGCTCATTCCTCAGTACAGGGTATTTGGTTAAAATCTTGGCCAAGTAAGGCCTGACTCCAATTGGAAAGTGACAACCCAGAAGGAAAAGATAGTCAACTATGCATTATTTGCTTGATGTTATGGTGGTAAAAGCAAAGGAATCTATGAAATAAACAGAAATTTATTTTAACTAAATGGTTATATTTAAAAATATCTTTGTGCTATTTAAACAATGGGAAAATCAAAGCTCTTTGAGAGTTTGTAAAGACTACAAATGCTATAACACATGTGTATTTTTCTTGATTTTTAAGCAAATATTTTTCTGTGCATTTGTCAACAATAGGTAGTTAAAAGAGAATCTGATGAAAGAGCCTATTGCTGATTCTAAAGCACGCTTAGAAAGATAAAACACTGTCATGCCTGTGTTTGTCCTTAATGTATTCCTATATAATATAAATTATTAATAATAAAATAGCATATCTTTTTATTTATTTATTTATTTATTTATTTATTTATTTATTTTTAAGAGAAGCAGGCAGGGAGAGAGAGGAGGAAGCAGGCTCTCTGTGGAGCAGAGACCCCGATGTGGGGCTCGATCCCAGGACCCTGGGATCATAACCTGAGCCGAAAGCAGAGGCCTTAACCCACTGAGCCACCCAGGCACCCCAATAAAATAGCATATCTTTTTAAAATGTTGTTGTAGTGATTAGTTTTCTGTGAATGTTTATATGGATTTGCAATTGTATTTTATGTAGAATGGAGAAAAAACTAACAAAGTTAATGTTTTTAGGAAGACTCCAAAATATTTGAGTTTGGATTAAAGTGTCATGGGTATTTTTCTGTCAAAGAATCTCTGGAGAGAGGCACCTAAGCTACAGGTGCTGCTTCATCAATTTGTTTTCCACTGGGAGGAAAAAAACAGAAAAGACAAATCTTCAAGTACACTTGATCTAATTTGAAAATAAAGCTATAGTTTGTAAACATCAGAAAAAGAGGGTTTTATATAGACAGTAAGAACAGGAGAATATGTAACTGGAAATGCTATAGATATTTTTATAACATAATTCTACAAATTAAAAAAGTGTGTTTATCTTGTTTAATTTGGAATTGCTATTTTTATTTCATAAATCATTTACTCAACAAAAATATTTAAAAACTGAGTATATAGTGTTTTAACTATATAAAGTGTGGTTTAATCACACATAGTATTTCCTATGATCATGTCCTCATCTTTGTTGTATTTAATCTGTTGATATTAACAACATCTGTATTATCTGACAGGAAGAGGAAGTGCAAACATGGACCAGTAGATCAGCCAAGGCTAACCTGGGAATGCAAAGGGAATCAATCAGTCTCAGAGTCTCAGAAATATAGAACTAGGAGTAACTGTGGAGAGCTGGCTCATATTCATCCTTTCTATGTGAAAAGAAAGGATCAGAGGACAAATAATCTGCCTAAGCCATGAGGTGTTTGTGGCAGGGTGCTGTAACCTGACCATGGACCAATATCACCAAGCAAAATCTGAATAGAGATGTAGATAGAAACATAAAGGAGAGAAATCAATTACCATGACACATTTTCCCTGCTGCCTCAGCCATTCTCTGATAGTTGAAGAGCAGCTCAGACCTTTAACACTTTCCAATTCTAGTAGCTAACACTTAGCAAAGCAATTTTCCACTGTTTTAGATTTCCCAAATTTATTCATGAAAGTTAAAAAATGAACAAAATTTTATTTTAAATAGAACTAATGGTCTGCTTTCACTTAACTAAGTGTCCTGTTGTTATAGTAATTTTACTGTTAAGAAAAGAGTTGTCCATAATGATATAGAAAGGGATTAAAAAAAAGATATATGTTTTGCTGTTTAAAGATGAAATAAGACCCAAACAATCATCTTCTTATTTTGGAACTGTATGGAGAGTACCTATTGTGCTGAAAGAATTCAATCTTCAGAGAAATAGGAACTTTGACTGTAACAGCAAAATAATCCTTACATTTGAAATTCTAAATGTTGTCAGTTTGTCACATTCCCTTGTCATTATGTAAATACAGCTTGCATTTAATTTTCATACAACTTGTTTTAATCAATTCAATTGAATAAGATGAAGGTCACAGATCATGGAGTATCTAACCCAAGCAACTTAATGAGGGCAGCATTCACTAAGTCATGGATGAATGATTTTGAGTAACAGTAGAAGTTTCAATTTCCTGTCTATTAGAACTAATGAATGAAAACAAAATATTTTAAAACAAAGATGATACATTTACCACAAAAAAGCCCAACTCCCTCAAATACAAGGAGGGAAAAAAAAAGATCAAATTCTAACATACTAAGGCAAATATTGTGCCTCTGAGATTTTGAAGATAGGCACAATATTGGGTTTCAGTTGATCCTCTACATCTTCCCTTTGATATTGACAGACTCCACAAGAATTTTATGTATCTATTCTTGATACCATGAGTAGCTTCTACTGTGGTTTTTCAACTATTTCCACTTCCCTGAAACTATAAATTATACAATGACACTATCATTCTTTGTGTAAAGTTTGGACTTGTTAATTGCTGAGAGCAAGATTATCAATTGAAGAATCCTTCAGTTGTTCTTCTGTATGGACAAGGAAATTTTGGTAAAAACAAAAACCAAACAAACAAAAACAAAAAAAAACAGCACCAAGATTTTGAGTGCTGGATAATTTCAGAAAAAGTGAAACTTTTCTTAGTTCTCAGACAGGATCTTGGGTGGAGAAATAAGAAGCTAAGAGTTAATTTGGAGTGGGAAGAGTAGACTGTCAGGATAAGAAAGAACCAGGGAACAGAGGGTTATGTCAGAAAACATCTAAATAAGGCACACAGCATTCAAAGCACAAACAAATGGGTTATCAGAACAAGATAGTAGGCACAACCTGGTGAGTTCAGTGACAAATCAAACCATTCTTCCATAAATAGTGGAACAGGCTTTGTAAGAAGGTTTTAAGGACTGATGGTTTTACTTTATCCATACTTTAAGATACAAATTATCTTCCAGGACTTGTCTAAATAGGCATTACTGTAAACCTCAAAGTCTCTAAATCTTCCTTATTTTTTTTTCTTTCCTCATTCTGAGTTATACACATATATCTAGAATAGAATTTCCAGATTTGCAGAAGCTTAAAGAAGCTAAGAAGAAAAAGAATAAAATAAAATAAATAAATAAAATCTATTCTGATATATCTTATGAGAAAAAAAGAAGAAAACAATCAACAAATCAAAGTAACAATAAAATTAAATCAATAAACACAAATAACCATACTTGATAAAATTTAGAGGCTACTCCTGATTTTTAAAAAAAAATCATAGTACAACAGTAATAAGAGAAAGATATACAAGTATTATAAATAATAATTTCAAAAGTTTAGTGTTTGGGGAAAAAGACAAGAGAAAACCTCAAAACAGTAATAAGTTTATGAGTATGAAAGATTTTATGATGACATATTAAATTGTTTTTTGGATTTATTGGATTATAAGTGATATTTAAGTGTGGTCTTTTAATTTATAGTTTTTTAAAAACTCTTAAATTAAACTTTTATTTGGAACCAAGTAGAATATTTTTTAAATAAAGAGCAGAATAATTTTTCTTCTGATTTTTAATAGTCATAGCCAATAGCATATATTTATATTAAATCAAAAGTTCAATAAATTGTGTGCTCTCACCAAAACTTGAATTCTCCCTCTCTGTATAGGTTTTTAGGACTTCAGAGAAGATGGTAAGAGTATTCTAAACTCACCTTGTCCCATGTATACAACTAGGTGGCGCCCACATCAGTGTAATGACCCAGAAAATTATCCAAAGACTGTAAGAACAGACTTTCTACAACTAAAAGCAGAGAAGAATCCACATAAAAATGTGTAGGAGGGCTAAAGGCATGGTTGGGAGCCAAATGACCTGTGAGGTTGTCCACAGGAGGGAAGGACACCACAGTCATGGAGAAGGGTAAGGGGCAGACCCCATATCACACACATCAGGCAAAGGGGACCCACATGGAAGGCAAATATCCATCACATTTGGCTTTGAAAACAGAGGAGCTTAATTTCATGAATTCTTACAATCAGTGGTGCTTAATACCCAGAACTATAAATATCACTGAGCTCAGGTCTGAGAGAAAGAGAGGGCCATAGGTAACTGAATCCCTGCCCTCAAAGAAACAACATAACAAAGCCCCATCTGAGATACAGCATGGAAACAGCAGTTTCAAAAAAAATGCCTGCAGTATGTGGGGATGGAATTTATTTACTGATCTCAGAACATGTTTTGGAAGGACTGGATTTTTTTTTAATATTTATTTATTTTTAAAATTTCTTTTCAATGTTCCAGAATTCGTTTATACATGACACCCAGTGCTCCATGCAATATGTGCCCTTCAGAATACCCACCACCAGGCTCACCCAACCTTCCACTACCTACTAACCTCCAAAACCCTCAGATTGTTTCTCAGAGTCCACAGTCTCTCATGGTTCATCTGCCCCCTCCAATTTCCCCCAACTCCCTTCTCCTCACCATCTCCCCATGTCCTCCATGTTATTCCTTATGCTCCACAAATAAGTGAAACTGTATGATAATTGACTCTCTTTGCTTGGCCTATTTCACTCAGCATAATCTCTTCCAGTCCCATCCATGTTGCTACAAAAGTTGGGTATTCATCCTTTCTGATGGAGGCATAATACTCCATAGAATATAAGGACCACATCTTCCTCATCTATTCAGGACAGGAATCTTTAGAGACTTCTCCAAGAACAAAAGAGCTGGTAAGCACCATTCCCCCCAACCCTGCCCCCTAGCCTACATACACAGACACCTGTAAGAACCAACTTGATGTCAATTATCTCCATCTAGCTTGCTAACAGCACATCCCGCCCTCAGCTCTTCTGCAGACCTACCCCCTCCAACCCACCCTCAGCAGTTCTCCAAACCAGCAATAGGGGTCCTCCAACAATAGACCAGCTCAAGCGAACCTTGCTAATACCACATGCCTGGCCACTGAATCTGTCATGTACTGTCCCTTATAACACAGCTTTCACTGAAATCCAAAATAGTGCCACATGTGTAGTAGCATACAAGCAGCCCAAACAGGGGCCAGCACCACTGGAAAGTGACTCCTGACCTAAGAAAAAGTAAATATAACCATTCCAATTTTGCTTTGGCCCTAGAAGTGGGCTGGAGGAATATATTTGTTTGACTGAAGCCCCTGCCCACCAACAAAATCTTCTCAGGGGTCAATACAGGGACAGAATCCTGCAGTCTGGTGTAACCGTAGCTCTGGAAAATGCCTTGTCTGATCAACTCAAGCACAAAGCAGCCCCAGACTGGCATGCTAACAACACAGGGACCAAACCCTGCCCACAACAGGCACAGAGCCATCAAAGATGCCTGAACTGAAGGCAAGTGCAACTCAGCCACAATGGCAAGGTGGACACAATACACACAGGAGACACCCCTGAAGTTCTAGTTCCTGAGGAATAGGAATTACTGTACTGTAGTAGACTACAGGAATTATCTCCATAAGATTGCTCCTTTCAAGAGAAAGAGACATACCTGACTTTCCTAACACATAGAAAAACAGAGAGTTAGACAAAATGAGGAGACAGAAAAATATGTCCCAAATGAAAGAATAGGACAAAAACATACCAAGAGAGCAAAATGAAACAGAGATAAGTAATATGTCTGACAGGAAACATAAATGGTGATAAAGATGCTCACTAGACTTGAGAAAAGAGTAGAGGACCTTGGTGAAGCCTTGAGGAAATAGAAAACATAACAAAGAACCAATTAGAGAGAACTCAATGAATAAAATTACACTAGAAGGAATACATAGTAGACTAGAGAATGAATCAGAACAGAAGAATGAATCAACAACCTGGAGGACGGAGTAATGGAAAGCAATCAAGCTGAAGTAATAAAAATGAGAATAGATTAAGGGAACTCAACACAATCAAGCATAAGAAGTAGGGACCCAAGAAGGAGAATGGAGAGAAAAGAGTCCAGAAAATGTATTTGAAGGAATAATAGCTGAAAAATCCCCAAATCTGGGGAAGGAAACACAAGTCCAGATCCAGAAGGGACAAAGAGACCCCAACAAAATCAATGAGGTACACTCAAGACAGATAGTAATTCAAATAGCAAAAAAAGTAACAATAAAGAGAGAATTTCAAAAGCAGCAAGAAAAAAGAAAAGAGTCATATATAAGGGAAAACCTATAAGGCGATCAGTGGATTTTTCAGCAGAAACTTAGCAGTCCTGAGGGAGTGGCACAATATATTCAAAGTGGTGAAAGGATAAAGCTTGCAATCAAGAATACTCTATCCAGTAAGGCTATCATTCATAATAGAAGGAGAGACAGAGTTTCCCAAACAAACAAAAGGTAAAGAAATTCATCATCACTAAGCTAGGTATATAAGAAATATTAAAGGGACTCTGACTGGAAAGGAAAGATGCAAAGTAGGATTAAGAAAATTAGGGGGCACCTGGGTGGCTCAGTGGGTTAAAGCCCCACGTTGGGCTCTCTGCTCAGCAGGGAGCCTGCTGCCCTTCCTCTCTCTCTCTGCCTGCCTCTCTGCCTCCTTGTGATCTCTGTCAAATAAATAAAATCTTTTAAAAAAAATAAAAGAAAATTAGGAAGCACAAAAGCAGTAAAATTAAGAATATCTATAAAAATCTGTCAAGGGATTCACAAAATAAATGATGTAACATGACATCATATATCTAAAATGGGGGGAGGAGAGAAGTAAAACCTTAGTGCATTTAGAATGGGTTCAAACTTAAGTGACTATCAGCTTAACATAGATGTTATATTCATGAAATGTTATATATAAAACTAAAGGTAACCACAAATCAAAAAACAGTAATAGATGTACAAAGAATAACAAGAAAGTAATCCACTAAAGAAAGCCTGTAAACCATGAAAGAACAGAGCAAGAAAGGGACAGAGAAGAACTACAAAAACAACCATAAAACGTGTAATGAAATGACAATAAGTACATATTTATCAATAATTATTTTGAATGTAAATGCACTAAATGCTGTAATCAAAAATCATAAGGTGATGGAATGGATAAAATAGCAAAACCTATCTATATGTTATATACAGGACAGACTCATTTCAGACCTTTAGCCACATGCAGATAGAAAGTGAAAGAATGGCCAAGTATTTGTCATGGATATGAAGTGAAAAAAAAATTTGGAGTAGTAATACTCTTATTGGACAAAATAGACTTTAAAGCAAAGAGAAAAACAAGAGAGAAGTAGGACACTACATAATCATAAAAAGAAAAGTTCAAAAAGAACTTATAACAATGTAAATATTTATAAACTCAACATAGGAACACGAAAATACTGGAAGCAACTATTAACAAACATAAAAGAAGTAATCAACATTAATACAATAATAATAGAGGACTTTAACACCCTAGTTATATCAATGGGTAGATCATCTAAACTCAAAAGCAACAAGGAAACAATGGCTTTGAATGGCTCATTGGACCAGATGAGTCTAACGGATAGATTCATAACATTTTAACTTAAAGTGGTGGAATACACATTCTTTATAATTGCCCCTGGAACATTCCCCAAAATAGATGACCCACAAAACAAGTCTCAACAAATTTAAAAAGATTAAAGTAATAGTATACATCTTTTGTGGCCACACTCTGAAACTAGAAATCAACCACAAGAAAAAAAAAATCTGGAAAGAACATAAATACATGGAGAGTAAATAACATGCTACTAAACAGTGAATGGATCAACCAACAAACCAAAGAAGAAATAAAAAATTATATGGAAACAAAGGAAAATAAAAATACAATGACATAAAATCTTTGGGATGCAACAAATGCTATTTTAACAGGAAAGTATAGCAATACAAATCAACCTCAAGAAGCAAGAAAAATCTCAAATAAACAATCTAACCTTACACTTAAAGGAGCTAGGAAATAACAAAACCCAAAATCAGTAGAAGGAAGGAAATAATAAAGATTAAAACAGAAACAGACAAACATAGCAAAATAGATCAATGAAACCAGTAGCTGGTTCTTTGAAGAGATCAACAAAGAAGAAGAACAAAAACAAGAATAAGAACAAGAAGAACAACAAGAAGAACAAGAAGAAGAAGAAGAAGAACAAGAAGAAGAGGAACAAGAAAAAGAAGAACAAGAACAAGAACAAAGAGAACTAAATAAACAAAATCAGAAATGAAAGAGCACAAATAACTGACATCATAGAAATACAATGGATTCTAAGAGAATATCATGAACAATTATATGCCAACAAATTGGACAACCTAAAAAGAATGGATAAATTCCTAGAAACACATAATGTCCCAAAACTGAATTAGAAAAAAATGGAAAATTCATGGGGTTCAATTACTAGTTATAAAATTGAATCAATTTAAAATATTCCAACAAACAAAGGTTCAGAACCAGACAGCTTCATAGGTGAGTTCTACCAAACATTTAAATAAGAGTAATTTCTATCCTTCTCAAACTATTCCCAAAACTGTAAGTTTCCAAATTCATTCTATGAGGCCAACATGAACCTGATACCAAAACCAGATAAAGACACTACCAAAAAAGAGAATAGGTTAAAAGCTATGAACATAGATGCAAAATCCTCAGGAAAATATTAGCAAACTGATCCAACAAAACATTAAAAAAATCTTTCAACATGATCAAGTGGGATTTATTCCAGGGATGAAAGTGTGGTCCAATACCCATAAGTCAATCAATGAGATATATCACATCAACAATGAAAAGGATAAAAACTACATGATCCTTTCAATAGGTGCAGAAAAAGCATTTGACAAAGTATGACATCCATTCATGATAAAAATCCTCAACAAAGTAGGTTTAGAGTGAACATATCTCAACATAATAAATTCTATATATGAAAAACCCACAGCTGACATCATATTGAATTGTGAAAAAAAGAACTTTTTCCCTAAGTTCAGAAACAACACAAGGATGCTCACTATCACCACTTTTATTTAACATAATACAGACATGAAAAAGAAACAAAAGTGATCCAAGTTGGTAAGAAAGAGGTAAAATTTTCATTATATCAGATGACATGATACTATATATAGAGAAAACCATATAGACTCAACCAAAAACTAGGAGTGATAAATGAATTCAATAGGTCATAACATACAAAATTAATATAAAGAAAATTTTGCAAACTTTATACAAATAATAAAGTAACAGAAAGAGAAATTAAGAAAACAATTTCATTTACAATTACAGCAAAAATAATAAAACACCTAGAAATAAACTTAACCCAGGAGGTGAAAGAAATGTGTGCTCTGAAAACTACAAAACATTGATGAAGACACGAATTGAAAGATATTCCATGCTTGTGGGTTAGGAAAATAAAAATTGGTAAAATGTCAATACTATCCAAAGCGATATACAGGTTTAATCCAATCTGTATCAAAATACCAACAGCAGTTTTCATAGAAGTAGGACAAATAACCCTAAAATTTGAATAGAACCACAAAAGATCTTGAATAACCAAAGAAACCTTGGGGGAAAAAAAGAACAACACTGAAGGTATCACATCTTGAATTTCAAGAAATGCTATGAAGCTGTAGTAATCAAAACAATGTGGTACTGGCACAATAAGATACATAGATCAACAGAACAGTATAGAGAGTCCAGAAATAAACCCATGATTTATGTGGTCAATAAATCTATGACAGAGGAGTCAAGAATATTGACAGTCTCTTCAACAAATGGTGCTGGGAAAACTGGACAGCTATAAGCAAAAGAATGAAACAGAACCACTTTCTTACACTTACACAAAAATAAATTCAAAATAGATTAAAGACCTATGGGTGATACATGAAATCATAAAATTTTTTAAAGTATTTACTTATTTACTTGAGAAAGAGAGTGAAAAAGCCAGGGGTGGGGAGAGGAAAGGAAGAAGAAGAGTCACAAATAGACTCTGCACTGAGCATAGAGACCAACGATGTGTTTAATCCAATGACCCTGAGATCATGGCCTGAGCCAAAACCAATAGTCAGACACTTAACTGACTGAGCCACTCAAGTGCCCCTGAAAGTGTAACATTTCTAGAAGAAAGCATAGGCAATAATTTCTCTGACATTGGCGATTGCCACATTTTTCTTGATATGTCTCTTAAGACAAAGGAAACAAAAGCAATAACAAACTATTGGGATTACATCAAACTAAAAAGTTTTTGCACAGCAAAGGAAATAATCAACAAAACAAAAAGACAACCTACTAAATGGGAAAGATATTTGTAAATGTTATGCCTAATATCAGATTAATGTCCAAAATACATAAAGAACTTATACAACTCAACACCCCCCCCACCCAGACAACCAATGAAAAAATGGGCAGAACACATGAAGAGACAGCATACACATGAAAAGATGCTCAACATCATTAATCATCAAGAAATTGCAAATCAAAACCACAATGAGATACCACCTCATACCAATAGGAATGGCTAAGATCAAAAACAAGAAACAACAAGTATTAACAAGGATGAGGAGAAAAACAAACCCTTAAGCACTGTTAGGAAGGCAAGCTGGTCACTATGAAAAACAGTATGGAGGTTTCTCAGACACTTACAAGTAAAATTATCATTTGATCCAGTAATTCTATTACTGGATATTTACCCAAAGACTATGAAAACACTAATTTGAAGTGTTATATGAACCCCCATGTTTATTTTAGCATTATTTACAATAACCAAATAAAAGAAGAAGCGCATTAGAGAAGAAGTGTCCATTGATAAATGGATGGGTAGAGAAGATGTGGTTTGTATCTACACACACACACATATATATGTATATATATATATATAATGGAATATTACACAAACATTAAAAAGAGAATATATATATATATATATATATATATATATCCCCCCGGCAACAAAGACTTGGATTTTATTTTTTGTTTATAACAACTCTGTGAAATACAATACATGGAAATAGAAAGAGACTATTGATTCCTCTACAAATAGATTACCCTGTAAGCCTGTCAGGGCAGGTTGAGGCTATGCCTCTACTAGCAACAACACATTTCAGTTGTTCAATGACAGTAAAAACTATGATTCTTTGCCTCACAGAGAACAGAGGCTAGGTTTCAAACAGTGCTTAAAAAGAGAGAATATATTGACATTTACAACAACATGGGTGGATCTAGACAGTACAATGCTAAATGAAATAAAGTCCATCAGAGAAAGACAGGCCATAAGATTCCACTCATATGCAGAATTTAGGAAACAAAACATATGAATGAGGAAAAAAAGAAAAAACTCTCTTAAATATAGAACAAACTGGTGATTACCAGAAAGGAAGTGATGGGAGGATGGGTGAAACAGGTGAAGGGGTTAGGCATACATTTATTGTGAGAAGCACTGAGTAATGTTTAAAATTTGGGTCTAGTATATTGTATATCTGTAGCTAATGTAACACTGTATATTATTTATACTGGAAATAAAAAGAACAGATTTTTACTGTGTTTTTAACCTGTATCTATCCCCTACCATACATTGTCACAGAATCTTCCCATACCCACTTCCTCTGCTTATTACATTGCCCTTTACAAGATAAATCTTCAAATTCAAGAAACCTTTTTTAATATGAATGTAGTTATAAATCACATTATCAACATTCATTTATATATATATATAAATAATTTGTTGTCTAATAGTATCTTATAACACATTTTCTTTCCCTATCTTGAGACTTTTTATTTTTTTCTAATTTTTGTAAGGTTAAAATACCCCTCTGGAATTTTCTTTAGATAAGTTCTGATACGTTTTCCTTTCTAAATAATCTATTGTATTGTCTGGAAACTTGTGAATTTTACTCCTAATTTAAATAATTTGCCTATGCTATGTCAAGGTGATTTTATTTTTCCTTAAATCACAGTAGGATCTCAATGACATCTTTGAATCTGAATACTCAAGCCTTTAAGGGATGTTTTCTTCATATTCTTTGGTTCTTAATCTCTCCCATCTGGTTTTTTTTTTTTCTGAAATTGTCTATAATTTGCATTAAATTTGCATATATTTATATATTCATCACCATGCCTCTTCCATGTTTCTTTTCTCTATCTAATATTATGTTTTTCTCTATTTTCAAAATTAATTTTATAAAGCATTGTATTTTTCAGTATTTTTCTACTAAATTCTTACATTTTAGAAAATTTGACCTTTTGACTCAATGTGAGGCAATGCAATTAGAGTTCAAATAAACTCTCTAGGGTTTATTTGAACTCTAATTGCATTGCCTTACATTGAGTTATTTTCTTCTTGTTTTTTATTGTCTTCTTTTTCCTCTTCTATTTTATGCACTCTGTGGGGTTAATGTGTTCTAATTATTCTGATTTCTCTCCCTCAAATTATTGAGCTCTTTTTCCCTCTTTTCTTTTTCTCTCTTTTTTTTTTTGGGGGGGGGGGTCTTTCTTTATTTCTTTTATTTATATTCTTTATTGTGTTATGTTAGTTACCATACAGTGCATCATTAGTTCTTGATGTAGTGTTCCATCATTCATTGTGTATAACACCCAGTCCTCTATGGAATCCATGCCCTCCTTAATACCCATCAAAAGGCTTACCTATATCCTCACCCCCTTCCCTTCTAAAACTCTCTGTTTCCTGGAGTCCATAGTCTCTCACAGTTCACCTCCCACTCTGATTTCTCCCCCTTCATTTTTCCCTTCTCCTAATGTCCTCCATGCTATTCCTTATGTCCACAAGTAAGTGAAACCATATGATAATTGACTGTCTCTGTTTGACTTATTTCACTTAGCATAATCTCCTCCAGTCCCATCCAAGTTAATGCAAAAGTTGGGTATTTATCCTTTCTGATGGCTAAGTAATATTCCATTGTGTATATGGACCATATCTTCTTTATCCAATCATCTATTGAAGAGCATCTCAGCTCTTTCTACATTTTGGTTATTGTGGACATTGATGCTATGAACATTGGGGTGCATATGGCCCTTATTTTCACTACATCTATATCTATAAAACACTTATGAAAGAAATTGAAGATGACACAAAAAGATGGAAAAACATTCCATGCTCACGGACCAGAATAAACATCATTAAAATGACTATGAGGCCCAGAGTAATCTGTACTTTCAATACCATCCCAATCAAAATACCAATGGCATTTTTCAAAATGCTGGAACAAACAATCATAAAATTTGTATGGAACCAGAAAAGACCCTGAATTGCCAAGGAAATGTTGAGAAAAAAATAAAGCTGGGAGCATCATGTTGCCTGATTTCAAGCTGTATTACAAAGTTATGATCTTTCTCTCTTTTCAGCTCTCTTGTTGTGGAAGTAGATTACCAGCTTCCAGCTTGGTCAAGTGACTGGAGTTTCTCCTCTAATTACTACTAAAAGGCTGAAGAATACCTGGTGGTCTTTGTTCCAGTGGGCCTTTATATAACCTGTGAATAATCTGAACCCATCTCTGGAATTATCTGAAGGAGGCTAACCTGTTCTCAGTTCTCTCCAAGTGCAGGTGAGAAAGAGATTGTATCTGCATAATACCACAAATTGGGAACAATTATCACTATCAGCTAAGCCCCATTTAAATAACTGGTACTTACAAAATTAATGTGCTAGTGCAGGAAGGCAAGTTGGAAGCTTCAATTCTACTCCATATCTTGAGAAAGTATGCTTGGACTTCATACTTTTTTCAGCTTTAACAAGTCTTTAAATTTGTAGTCTTTGCTCTGGTCTCCATGGCCCTTAGCCCTCAGCTTTCCTCCCCAGGAAAGCAATGAGAACCTGAACCAAATCTCTCCTCTGGAGACTTCTTAACCTCAGATATAAGGGATTATCCTTCCTAAGGCTCCACTGATAGCCTTGTTTTGGTTTTTGCACACTCTAGCAGGATTCTCATAGAAAGGATCACAAACATGATTATTAGGCTGCTACATTTTCAGAATTTAAAATATCTTGCTGGATTACACTGCATTGTCTCTGTTTCATAATACTTATTTACTCCCTAAGCCCCTTCAATTGAGCTTTTGGATACATTCTATACTGAAACCGATCAAGGGTGAACAAATACCAATGGTATTTGACTTTTTAGGAATTTTCCTTCTTTTGGGTTTTATGAACTATACTAAAGTATTCTTGATATTTCCCATGGCTCCAATCATAATATTTTGAAGCCCCAAACATTTCAGTGGGCACTACTGCTTTTGTTACTTTCCCTGAGACAGAAGAAATATAAATATGTGTTATTCATGCATGTTCTACCCTCTTCATCTGCTCTTTCCAATGGCCACATGCCACTTTCTAATAGCACATCTGAGAAGAATGAAGCACAAACAAGTCAGCTTCAAGAGAATGGGAGCAGGGGTCGGCAGTTGAGAAGATGGCTGCCCAGAACAACTCCTCAGTCCTGTTGCTGGTACATGTTTAAGCATGTTGGGTCAGTACATTGTTCTGAGGGATGGTTACATTCATCAGCTTCCTTTAACCCTGTCTTTAAATTGTTATTATCATAATTATGTTTCCATATATATTAAGAGAAAAAATAGTGAGGAGTTGAATGGCTTAAAATATATGTAGAAAGTTCTGGGTTCACGTCCAGTATATAAGGACCTTGGAAGTCATTACTTATAATAATCACAAGAAAGAAAAATGTTGGGATGTCCAGGTGGCTCAGTCCTTTAAGCATCTGCCTTTGGCTCAGGTCATATTCTCAGAGTTCTGGGATAGAGCTCTGCATCAGACTCCCTGCTCAGTGGGGAATCTGCTTCTCCCTCTCTCTGCTCATCCTCAATCTCGCTCTCTGTCTCTCTCAAAAAAAAAAAAAAAAAATATATATATATATATATATATATATATATATATAAAATGCTGAACAAACTGAAAATCAATGACTCTTCTTAGATCTATCCAAGAACTAAGGTCATAGCAAACCACTGTCCCTCAAATTGGAAAGAAAGACAGAAAGATACAGACAAGCACAAGTTATTGGAACATAAGCTCATGAGCAAAATCTCCCTGAGAACCATTTATTACTGGGTTAGGAAACCTTACTTTAATTGCTAAAATGATGGAGGCTCAGTGGAGACAAGAGACAAGAATGAGAGTGAAGAACTACATGGAATCTCAGTCTTTGGAAATAATCACACTTCTCTGTAGTTTTACCTCCAGGAGCCCTATCAGTTTTCACAATGAAGATCACAGAAAAAAAAATCCTTATTCTTCTGGCAGAGGGAAGGGGAGAGTAGTCAGTGGGATATCTACTGTTACTTTTTTTTCTTTTTTTTTAAACAATGCCTTCATTCAAATTTTATCATAGCCCAAAGGACCTTGGAAAAGAGAAATTCCCAGCTCCAGCCTAATTTTGTGGATATCAATTAATTTATTACTAGGTTTAAATGGAAAAGCAAAAGAGCCAGAATAGTCAAGATTATATTGAAGTGAAAAACAAAGTTGGAGGACTGAGACTACTTAAACTCAAAATTCATTATAAAACTTTGGTAATTAAGACTGTGTGGTATTGCAAAAGAATACATAGATTAGTAGAACAGAATGGAGAGTCCGGAAATAGAGTCACACAGATAAAGTAACTGAACTTTGAAAAAGCAGCAAAGGCAATACAATGGAGAAAAGACAGGTTTTGTTGTTGTTGTTGTTTTCAACAAATGCTGCTGGAACAACTACACATCTACATTAAAAAAAAAAAGGAATCTAAACAGATTTTATACTTTTCATAAAAATTAACTCATAATGAATCCTATATGTAAAAGTAGAATGTGAAACTATAAAATTCCTATAAAATAACATAAGAGAAAATCTAGGTGAACTTAGGTTTGGTGATCTTTTTAGACACAACACTAAAGGGACAATCCATGAAAGAATAAAGTGGACAGCATTATAATTGAAAAGTTCTGCTCTTTGGAAAATACTATTCAGAGAATGGAATGACAAGCCATAGACTGGGAGAAAATATTTGCAAGACACATATCTGTTAAAAGACCAACTCTAAAATATACATAAAACTCTTCAAACACAACAATAACAACTCAATTAAAAGATGGGCAAAAGACCTGGCCAGATACATCTTCAAAGAAGATACAGAGATGGCAAATATAAATATAAAAAATACTCAACATCATTAGGGAATTGCAAGTTAAAGCAACAGTGAGATACCATTTCATATCTATTAAAATAGTTACAATCTGGAACACTGACAACACCAAATGCTGACTAGGATTTGGAACAACAGGGACTCTCATTAATTGTTAGTGGGAATGTAAAATGGTACAGCCACTTTAGAAAATAATTTGGCAAATTCTTACAAAGCTAAATAAATATAGCCTTATCATATGACCCAGCAATTTTTTTTGTATATGCCCAAATGAGTTGAAAATTATGTTCACACAAAAATATTCAGATGAATGTTTATAGCAGATTTATTCATAATTACCAAAGTTTGGAAGCAACCAAGATGTCCTTCAACAAATTGATAAACTGTGGTATGTTCATACGATGGACTATCATTCATCAATAAAATGAAATGACCCTATTAAGCCGTCATGGACATGGAAGAAACATAAATGTTCATTGCTTAGTGAAAAGAAGCCAATAAGAAAAAGCTACTTACTGTGTGATTCTAACTATATCATTCTGGAAAAGGTGAAACTTTGAGTATAGTAAAAAGATCAGTGGTTGCTGGGGTGCAGGAGGAAGGGAAGGAAGGATGACTATCTGGAGAACAGATGTTTTAGGACAATGAAACTATTCTGCAGGACACATATCATTATGAATGTGTTAAAACCCTTAGAAAGTACAAAGAATGAACCCTAATGTAACTGTGGACTTTATTTAATAATAATAATGTACTAATATTGCTTCATCAAGTATAACAAAAGTGCCACTCTAAAGCAAGATATTAAAAATAGGGGAACCAATGGATGGAGAGTGGTGAAGGGAGACAAGGGGATCTTTTTGTTTCAGCACATAATGTAGCAATCCTACCAGAAGTACTAAGAAATCATGTAATATATTCTTATCATCTGTTCTATGAATACGGAAGAAAACCAAAGTGGCTATAAATAGTTTATATTTTTATTTCTATGTCCTGGGACATACTTAATGAAAAATATTTCTAGCATACTTAATATGTAGAATTTAGCTAAGATATACACAAATGGGAATTATTTTGAGTTTCAAGACTGGTTTGTTTTGAGATGGACAACAATTTAAAAAAATTGTAAAGCAATTTAATAATTCAGTATGTTTGCATATATAACTTATTAACACATATTAGAGTGCTATATACTATAATAAATTGATTTGTGAAAAAGTATTGGGGGATGAATCAGAAAATCTGGGTTCCAAGCTTATCTTTCATGCTTCACTTTCATGACAAGAACAATTCCAGCAACATCTGAAACAGTATCAGTCAATATCAACAGAAAGTAGTCCATCAGCTAATTGTTAAAGTCCCAAGTGATTGGTATATAAAAATAAAAAGCCTTGGTCATTTCAAGAGACCATTGAAAAACTTAGGGTCCAAAGCAGTGCTGTCCATTAGAAAAAATACAAACTACATATGTAGTTTAAAATTTTCTAATGGCTACATAAAATGATAAAGAAACAGATAAAATTAAGGATAAATTTAATTTAACCCAACATTTTTGGATATTACAACATAATATCACTACAACATAATATTGGTATATTTTATATATTTTTTTACTAAATATTTGAAATCTGCATGTTTTGTACTCATAGAAAAATCTCAATTTGTAATAGTTATATTCCAAGTACTCCATAGACACAGGTAGCTTGAGGCTACCACACTGAAAAAGTAAAGATCTAGAGTACAATAGATATGGGGAAAACATGATAATTTATGTGGTAGATGCACAGAAGGGCCGAACACATTTTTACATCATCTTAGGGAATTTAAAGAAAGCTTCATAGAAGATCACAACTGAATAAAACTTTTAAAGGCTAGATGGAGACATGGCAGATATCTAAGGAAAAGCAGCCAGTGGAGTTACTCAAGGAAAGGCTCACTCCAAGTGAAGGAAACAAAGTAACAAAAGGCATCTAGGTTCTGCAGGGAATGTTGTTGTGTGGTGAACTGCCTGTGGAATGCAAGCAAAGCACCAAATGGGGATGAATATTGAATTCTGGGATAGTATTACAGAAATAGCTTTTATGAGAGGGTTAGGAAACTAATTCTTTGCCCTAGTTCTGCTTTTAACTAAATATGTGACCTGACTTATGTCACTTAAATGTATTATCCTCCAGTTCCTAGTTTCTACCACTGTAAAATCAAGGAATTGAATTAGATAAACTTTATTTTTTTTTCAATTAAAACTGCAGTGTGCAAAAATTGCAAGGCATGAATTAAAATGGTTTAAGATTTAAATAAATATACACAGAAATGTCAAAGTTGGTATTTAGAAGGTAGAACAGTATAATTATGAAACCTGGCTATTTAAGTTTATTCTGGGAAAACACTAAGTAGAAATTGAATTTTAAAATAGTAACAGCCAATGCTATATTCTATAAGTGTCAACAGTTAATTTTTTACTTCCGACTTTTCCTGGAAGAAGAAACTATTATAATTTAGTCAATTGTGAGATTTTCTCTGTTTTTCATGCTGAGTGGATTCTGAATTTTTAAACACAAAATCTTGAACTTTTTTTTAAGTACATTCTTTAGAAATAAACTTGGAAACAATATTTTGGTAACTCATAGTGAATTAGTGAAAAATGAAAAAATATGTCTATGTCTATGTCTCTACCTTCAAGATCAGTTATATCAATAAAACAAGAGAAATTAAAAAAAAATAACCAAGGTAGGATCTAAGCAAATTAAAGCCATGTGTGGGCTGACAGATTTCATCAAGAAAGATATGCCTTCCAATCTTTCATAGAGCCACCAGGAAGAGGAAGAAACTGCCCCTGGCTTTATAATGATAACAATAAAATCTAGTTGTTTATACAAATAAATGTCTGCAACAAATAGGGGACTGAGAAATAAGCTACATATGAGGCAAATAGTCCTAAAGTGTAACATACCAGAAATTATTTTGTCATTATATGCTACTTTCTTAGGAAATTGTAGTCCAAAGTGTTAAATTAGACCATGAAAAATATATCGAGTTGTCAAAAAAGCAAAAAAAAAAAAACAAAACACCCCAAAAAAGAACAAAAACAAACAAACAAAAACACACAGAAGGTGAAAATATAAAGCACTGACAAAAGCATGCATATTTTTATTTGAAGTATGAAAATACATTGAGTCAATGATTTAGAGACAGGAAAATGCCTTGTTAGAGAAGGTGGAGACACAGAGAAGTGCGGTGGTTAAAATACCTAAATATGATATGGTAATGGCAGACAAAGGATGGATGAGGCAATTTTCAAGGACTCTGCTGTATAAAGACGATCATCTCCAATGAAGTCTTGAAAATGAATGGAGAGTCAGCAGAATGCATTAAGAGCATGTTTCTTTTCACAAGTGAGTAGGTGGGTAGCAGAATTCTGCGCAGTAAATGAAGCCTGAAGAAGTGTCTACTGAATTGAGAATCCATAAAGAAGACAGTTGATAATAAAGAGATGGATGTCTTGGGATATCAGCTAAGATTGAGTGGGGCCACTTGTGACATCATTATGGAGGTTGTGAGGCAGAAGAGGAATTCAGAGGTAGACACCCACACAGCAACTGCTTGGAAAGGAGGCTCTCAATTTCTGGGAGGTCTGTGATGAGGCAAAAGGAAAGGCATTGTGATCAATTGCAACATCTGGACTAAAAGGAGAAAGGGAGGAAGTAGAATTTTGTTTACATTAAGTGAGCCTTCTTTGTACAGAGACCAACATCTGGCTTTGGTTACATTTATCTGAATATAGTGAAAATGTTTGAATTACCCAAAAAAGATTAGGCTAAATTTCATAACAGTGTTTACACAGCAGAATAAATGACAAAACAGATACATGGCAGAAGTGTCTGTTTATGCACACATTTCAAAGAGCATGGAAAAAGCACCCCAAGCTACATTATCTTAGTGTGGTTGACATAAAACAGGGTTCCACATAAACTCCTAATGATGGCCATTGCAAATTGTGTTAAGCCAAGGTGGTTTAAACATAGATATCCCATGTCCTTTGTTTATCACCATAATAAAGAGTTTGAATGCATTTCTACCACAATTAAGAGGAAACTTAGATTAGGAAGCATATTGATATTTTATTTTCCTACTATCAATAGCATTTCAAGTGACATTTTTATTCCTAGGAATTAGGTCTCACAATAATTCTCTGCCAACCCTTCTCTCTGTAAATAAATGCATTTGGGGCTTTGATTTGCTAGCATATTCTGAGCTTAGAATTTATCTTTACAGAAGCAATCTCAATTTTCCTTGGCCATATTGATTGGGTCTTAGAAATCACATAGACCACTAATAAAATACATTGTTTATTGCTTTGCCTTGTCTTGGAATCCGATCTTCTGCTCCTGTCACTGCAACACCTGATTTGAACCAGGAAACAAGGGCAAGTGGTAATGTGCTAGAGAACAAGCTGTGATTATGTATCAAGAAAGTGCATTTGAGTACAAGAATAAACAGTGAAACTTTGAAAGGCGTTATCATTTATTAAGAAATAGCTCAGAAGTCCTAGTCTGACAAGAAACAACTGGGATGAAGGGTGGCAAGAACAAATGTAAACATTCTCTTTCAATTACTTAAACAGATCATCTGTTAATAGAAGGAGAAGCACAAGTGCATTGACCTCCACTGTGTTAAACAGGATCTAGTCAAATAGAGCAAAGGTATTTTCAGTTCAGCCTAGAACATGTGTCATAGTTTCAGGAAATCATGTTGTGAAGAGCGACTAGATTAAACGCACTTACTATCAAACCTGAAATGAGAGAAAGAAAGCAAATAAGAGCATCACCTTTGCTGGTACTCTACAGAACATCCCCTCTCTCCTACAGCTCTGCCTTGAATCTTCAGTAAAGCAGCTGAAGTTCAGCTCATGGAATAATGTGACTTTTGACAGAGACTAGAAGACTTGGCCTAGGGCAGCATTCAGGACGGTCATTCAGTTTGGGAAGTGATGTGTGATACAAGCCAGTCACTCCGGGAAATGTTGCTTACCTAGCATATGCCCTGCCACTTGAAATGGGGGAACAGTTAATTGGACACATCACTATTTGAAAAAGTTAAATATGAAGTCATAAATTATGCTTTCAGGTTATATTATGATTAGTATTAATCACAGGTTGTATTATGATTAGCTTATATTATGAGTAAATGATTAACAACAGCACAAAATCCAGTAGCAACTTCATTTTACATAGAATCTAAACTTCTCTCAGATTGTCTATTTCATAATTCAGGTGAGGAGCCCCACTTTGATCATTTTCAAGATGTTTAGTTTGAAGTAATGCTCAATTTTTCTTAATATTTAATGTAAGATTTTGAACAATACATTATTTTATTTAAGATTTTATTTGTTCATTTAACAGAGAGGGAGAGTACAAGCAGGGAGAGCAGCAGGCAGAGTGGGAAGGAGAAGCAAGCTCCCTGCTGAGCCAGGAGCTGGATGTGGGACTCGATCCCAGGACCCTGGGATCACGACCTGAGCTGAAGGCAGGCTTAATGAACTGAGCCACCCAGGCATCCCTATTTTTATTTTTTTAATATACTCTCAAAGCACACTGGGTTATTAAAAATGAGATATGTTAAAATAGATCTAAACTCAGTGAGAGATAATCTGTAAAGATAAAGTGACCAGATACATTCTAGTTATTCCTAGAATGGAGTTCCTTATATATTCATAAATTGATTCTAGATTTGCAGTTGCCAGACTAATGTTGCTTATTTGCTTCAAAGATTTTTTTGGCAGGGGGAGGCCAAAACTTGGCTTAACCCTGCTCAAGTCTGAAAGTGCATTGTGTGTTTCTAAGCATTTTGATGTAGAAGAAGGATAAAGAATGGGTATGTGTTTGGGCAGTGTATGTTAGGCAGCACAGTAAATTTACAGGAAGGTTGTAATTCTAGGAAATAAATAGGCACTAACATTACTGTCATAAATCGTTGGAAATAAAAAGAAAATTGTACTCTTATAGCTAAAGGAGGTGGGGGAAAGAGAGAGAGAAACAACTCAGTATCTAAATATTAACTTTAGGAAGATGATAAAACTGTAGAAATGGTAGTTGAATTTATTAAGTAGACCTTTGTAGAACTGTTCAAGTTTTACACTCTTATAGAGTCTTATATAGAAGCTTTTTTAGTGTTGCATTTGTGAAGAGGTGGTCTGACAGGAGATACATTCCAACACCTATAGACCACTAACTATGCATTCTAGACATTTAAGAGAGTACATTGCTCTAACATTATAAAGAAGCCAGTGTTTTATTTTATGAAGAAATTGGTGGACCTGATTTCCTTCCTAAGACGTTTTTGCTAGAATTTCCTGAAGTACAAATTAGAGAGTTTGCAAAAATTAAAAAAAAAAAATACAAACAGGGTATAACTTATTTTTAAGGAAAAAGATCTGATTCTGAAGAAGCTATATTATTTTTGCCCTTGCATAATTTCAGAACTTAAACTTCTATAAAAACAATAATAGTCATTTAACTTATTGTTTTCCATAATATGACATTTTAGCATGCAATAAAATCAATAAAACAAAATAAATCATATTTGAAGGTTTTTTTTAACTTATTCTTTGTTGCCAACTCCATTTATGAAATACAGGGAAATTGTTAAATTAAGCCAGTGTTCTTACTTAAAATGAGAATAACAGGAAGGGGGAAAAAGGTTTTTCCAATGTTGTTATTTTTTAATTATCCTACTTTAAAAGATTCCCACCATATGATAGAATTTGATTTCCAGCTAGATATACAGTGTTCTGACCTCACACTGAACCTTTTTTTTTTTTTTTTTTAGTCCTGGAAACAAACATGCCATAAGAGCCTGAAGAAACTAAGGTAAAAAGAATTCTCACAAGGCATGCAAAGACACATTGCCTATTACCTTCCATGTTAGCAACATCCTGACTGAGATGAAAGGAGGGGAAAAATAACGGTAGCAAAAGTTTTTTTATAAGAATATTTGTTGTAGAATCAAGGACAAGTTTTCTTTCCATATTAAAAACTAGAAAGTAGGATTTACTTGGAGGCAGACCGGGGTGGGTGGAGAAGGCCTGTGGTGAGTTTTCAGTGAATTTATGAAAGGGAAAGCATCGCATCTGGCAAATGTGACCCATGACCATAATACCGATATGGCCACCATACTGACACACTGTAAGTACAAATTAGGATTTGGGGGAACAAAAAAATACTGAGGTACGTTTGACTGCTCATTGAGTTTGACTAGGGAGTCTATGATTAACTTATTTTTTCTGTTTTTTCTATTAGGTAAAGAAAATAAGGAACTACATTTCGTCCAATGGATTTTAAGAAGAAATTGTTAGAGTTAATCTCTGTTTGGTCTGGTGAATCAGGATAGATGTGTATTTTATTCCTTTGACTGTAATGTTAAATTAATATGAATCTTACCATGACTGCTTGAATTATGAACAATTAATTATAATCTTCAGGACCAGGATTGGATGTTTCATATAGCTGGCTCTCATCCTTGTGACGGCTCTAATAGTAGATATTATTATCTCATATTTTACAAAAGAGGAAATTAAGCTTTAGATATGTTCAAATTTACTTTATTAATAAGTAGCAGAGCTGGGATTTGAACCCAATTCAAATTCATACTGTTTCCATTCTGCCACTTATGATCTAAGTGCATATTTTTTTGGCTATGCCCATTTATGTGAATTCAAAGTAAAATGGGAAATATGAGTCATTTACTGAGTAGAAATTTTTATAATTTTTGCTAAAGAACAACTTTGAAATTGGCAAGTAATCAAAACTTTGTATTTAAAATACAAAAGACATTCTTGAGTTCAGGCATTCCTAATCAAACTGGCTTTTCTTTGTGTAATTAAATCACACTCTGGAATTCCAGTCCTTATTTCTATCAAAACAAATCAACACTTTTTTGTTGTTGTTGTTTTTATAGTAAAGGACCTGCCTCTATCTTATTAACCTTTCTCCCTTTGTTTTATAATACAAAAGAGAGGTCTGATGGATTGTTTTCCCTGTCATGTTTGGGAAGACCTTTTAACTTGAGCCCATGCATTTCTTAAATCCTCTGGAAATACATGCACCATTTTGTATTCAGTGACTAAGTGCATTTTTCTGGCAATGGGTCCCTTAGATTTCTTTGGATTACAAAGGAGTCTATGACTGAAAAGAGAGATTAAAAACTACTGCCCTAGCAGAAGCTTGTTTTTTTCTTGATCGCGTTTATATAAATAAATGGGATGGAAAATACAATAATATTTAGTCAAACCTTGTCAAACAGAGACAAAGTATTTTCTCTTTACACCATACGTGAACAACATGCCTTACTTTCTTTCAGGTCATTTGAAATAAGCTTTTATCTTCAAAATAAAACAAAACAAAACAAAAAACTGGGGACAAGAATTTTAAAAAATTCTCTGGGACAACATAGTGGCTTTCCAAAATTGGAAGAAAAATAGAGGTGAAGTCTATTTTATCCTGAGATTTACAGCCAGAGTTTGTCTTAAATAAATAATAAAATTAAAAAAAATACACCTTAAAAAAATTAAAAGAAAGATAGTAGGTTGTCAGTTTAAGCATTTCTAATTAAAGATTCAGCTAGGTACCCATCTGTGTTATCTAACTAATCATTTCCCAAATTTACCCTTGAACTGGATATTTAATGATAGTTTTATAATGGAAATGACCCCTATATAGGTCATTCAAGTTTTTTCCTTGCCTCATTAAACATGGAAGAGGTGAATGTTATGAGCCTCCTTGATTTTTTTCCATAAGGTAGTGACTTAATAGCATGTGTGAATAAGGCATTTGCTTAATCCATCATCCTGAGTGTTTTTTCCCTAGATAATGATAATCCCAAATTATATACACCCCTTTTATTACAAGAGTCCAGTCTATCATTTCCACAAAAATTAGTTTTTTTCTAAGCCTTGCAGCTCAAAGTGAGTGCAGAATAATCCCGTTCTGAACACTTCAGCAAAGTTTGCAATAAACAGAAAGGCACCAAGATGGTCTAAGGGTTGGGCTCTTGGTAAACTTTTGGATTTTTGAAATGAGCAATCATTTCTCTTCTTTGTTACAGTTACCCTAAAATAGCAGTCATACTTTATTTGGATAATAAATTGATTTTGATACATATTTTTTAAATTTGATTATTTTGTTTTAATTGTGTCATGAATAGTCATTCCTTAAGCCTAGAAATAAAAAAGTTACCTTTTTTTTTCTCATTGTCTTACATTCTGTCCTGAGTCTAAATTCTGCTTACAGAGGATATTTATGGAGTGGCATTTGGAACCATTACTTTGCACTATTAGTGGTTGTCATCTATACAGTTTTTATGCTCATCAAATAGAAAGGGAAAGGATAGGTTTTGGTTGTCTGTCGTGTGCACTAGGAAGAACTCATAGCATTACACTCAGTTCCCTATGCCATCTAGTTCTCCATATAACAGATGGAGTCATTCTGTTTCCATGGAGAAGAGGAAGCACTTTGGGAACATACATATCCATTGACCCTTGTTGGTTTCTTCATATGCTATTACCAAAGTCCATCTCAATCATAGTTTGGAAGTAGTATACAGACAGCACTTCAAATATCCAGAAAGGGGACTGCTACACCAAGTATAGATAATCAGGTCCATTTTGTGGACAAATACAGACTCAACCCCTCATTTTTCTTAAGCTTTACCTTAACTTTGAGTTTCCCCTGAGCAGTTCATCCTTGGATTCTACTGCAAGATAACTTTTTTTTTTTTTTAAGATTTTTCCTTATTTATTTCACAGACAGAGATCACAAGTAGGCAGAGAGGCAGGCAGAGAGAGGAGGAAGCAGGCTCCCTGGTGAGCTGAGAGCCCGATGTGGGGCTCGATCCCAGGACCCTGGGATCATGACCTGAACTGAAGGCAGAGGCTTTAACCCACTGAGCCACCCAGGCGCCCCTGCAAGATAACTTTTGATATAGGAAAATACTTGGCACAAGGTTGCAGTCCTCTGTAAATAGGAGTATAACTAAGTACATTATCTTTCACACTTCAGAAATTCTCCCCATGTAATCTTGTCATGTTTTTCCTCTATTGTCATAGCCACATTTGTTAGGCAATAGCTAAGAATGAATAAATAATTATCCTTTATAAGAAAGGGAGTAATAGATTTGGTTTCCAAATGTATTTGAATTTGAGTACATTATATAACATGAAAATTTTCTTACTGTGTTCATCATTATTTATTTTTGATAATTACAAAGGAAAATGCTCAGATTAATTATAAAGTTTCTATTAATTATTTTAGCATAAGTTAACCCAAAGTGTTATTCCATAAGAAATCGAATATGGCTCTATAAAAAAAATCAAATATTTTAAAGGCTCAACCCTTAAAGTAAAATCTATTATTGACCCTTTTCATAACATTTCCAAGTGCCTCTGGTTATGTTGTTTGCAAAAGCCTCTTCAAATCATTATTTTCTCAGTGTAGTTTATTTAATGCCATGGTTGCTGCCTATATGTATGATAAATAAATATAAAGTAAAGGGCAGGTCTCCAATGGCATCTCAGGGCACTGGGAAAGAAGCATTTTTCTTTTACCCTTGACTTATGTTAAGTATTCAGCTCAGGTTAGAGAAGATGGTTGTCTGATTGTCTGCCCTATTTTTCTTTGCCAGAGCAGATAGAGTATGCTTATCTATTAAAAGCACTCTACAGTAACATTAAGCCAGGACACCTGTGGAGCTTGTCAAAGCAGGTTCTCAAACAGGTCACTGGTTGCCGGGGCAGCTTCAAGAACAGAATAACAAGCACTCTTTGGTATGGGAAACAAGGATCTCAGTGTCTTCAAGTGGCCTGTGTAGAAGAGAAACTTACCAACGAGAGAGAGAAAGGAAAAGATCTTCCTTTCCCATCATTTCTTAATTGATCATTAATCCATAGTTTTATTTTAAATTCATGTCTTAGTACCTAGTGCCCACAGAAAAATTATTATAAATATTTGAACAGAAGCTGCATGGTGTTAAGAGACTTTACTTTTCTGAAGCCAGAAGACAATATGTGACATCAATTTATAGCAAACAATGCTGTTGTACTCCTTTTCCTCTTATAACAATAAAAATAAGTGACCTCGGCAAACTTGAGAGTATAATATCTTACTTTTTTATATTGTGAGTAGTATGGGATTGTTAGAATCATTTGATGGGTCCTTTTAGCTGAGTAACATGTTTAAAAACGTTCTGATAATTTTGGAAAGTTACAAAGTAGCGATAATTTCTGTTTAGATTGTTTAATGTCAGTTGGTAAGCAGCAGGATGAAATAAATTCTAAAGGCATATAACAGTGTAACCAACTATTCAATGTCCAATTACAGAGTCATGTGCAATACTCTAGAAATAGAGTTAGGAGAAATATCACTTTTTTGTTAGAATTAAGGATGCATTTGTTGTGATGAGCACTGGGTAGCGTATGGAAGGGTTGAATCACTATATTGTACACATGAAACTAGTAAATTACACTATATGTTAACTGGAATTTGAATAAGAACTTTAAAAAGTTTTAGCTTTAAAGTGAATAGCTTTATTACTTTAAGTAGCATAGTTTTTTCCCTAAAAGACCCAAACCACTCATTTTATCTTATGTGATATTTGTGAAAACTAAATGTAGATATTGAGAACTTATCTAGGTATCAGATCACTTGAACTTATATTTCATCTTCACTATATGAAATAATCATTTCAGGGACTATAGGTGTTAGCTATGTATTTTTAGTGTATTTTGTAGCGATTAGAGCAACATTATTTCAAATGAAAAATCACATTCACTATCGAATAGAAATGAAAATGTCTCTAAGTTACCTGGAACCAACCCTCAAGGTTTGTACAAATTGAAGGAAGGAAAGAATAATGCTCTGCCCCAAGTTATTTCCTAAAGGTTTTTGCTTTTGGCTTTTTAATACACTTTGAATGTCTGAAACAAAATAATTTATTATTTTTCCTAACAACTAAGTTATTATCTGTTAAATGAAATGATGACTGCTGAAAAGATACACATTTGATGCATAGTGGGGTAAAATGAAAGTATAGAGGATTAAAATGTAACATCAGCTTCTTTGCAGAGTGAAAACCCCCCAGATAAATTCTGGATCTGAGGATACTTTTATAAATTAGAATGAAATTGTTTCATTAAATATCTGAATATGATCCTGGGTCAAATTGATTTGTTTAAAATGTCATTCAGATAAAAGGTATTCAGATTGGTGAAGAAGAAGTCAAACTCTCTTTCTTCACAGATGACAAGATACTTTATGTGGAAAACCAAAAATACCCTCAAATTACTAGGACTCATACAGCAATTCAGTAACATGGCAGGATATAAAACCAGTGCATAGGAACCAGTTGCTTTTCTATACACTAACAATGTAACTGTAGAAAGAGAAATTAGGGAATTGATTCCATTTATAATAGCAGAAAAAACCATAAGATACCTAGGAATAAACCTAACCAAAGAGGTAAATGATCTATATTCTAGAAACTACAGAACACTTATGAAAGAAATTGAGGAAGACACAAAAAGATGGAAAAACATTCCATGCTCATGGATTGGAAGAATAAACATTGTTAAAATGTCTATGCTGCCCAGCTCAATCTATACTTTCAATGCCATCCCTATTACAATACAATTGACTTTTTTTTTAAGATTTTATTTATTTAACAGACAGATATCACAAGCAGGCAGAGAGAGAGGAAGGGAAGCAGGCTCTCTGCCGAGCAGAGAGCCCAATGCGGGGCTGGATTCCAGGACCCAGAGATCATGACCTGAGCCGAAGGCAGAGGCTTTAACCCACTGAGCCACCCAGGCGCCCCCAAAATTGACATTTTTCAAAGAGCAGAAACAAACAATCTTAAAATTTGTATGGAAGCAGAAAAAACCCCAAATCACCAAGGAAATGGTGAAAAAGAAAACAAAGTTGTGGATATCATGTTGCCTGATTTCATGCTATATTACAAAGCTGTGATCACCAAGACAGCATGGTATTGGCACAAAAATAGACACATAGATCAATGGAACATAATAGAGTCTTCAGAAATGGACCCTCAACACTATGATCAACTAATCTTTGACAAATCAGGAAAAAGTATCTAATGGAAAAAAGATAGTGTCTTCAATAAATGGTCTTGGGAAAATAGGACAGCTATATGCAGAAGCATGACACTTGGCCATCCTCTTACATCACACATGAAGATAAACTCTAAATGGATGCGAGACCTCAACGTGAGACAGGAATCCAAAGTCCTAGAGGAGAATATAAGTAGTAACCTCTTCGACATTGGCCACAGCAACTTCTTTCATGACACATCTCCAAAGGCAAGGGAAACAAAAGCAAAAATGAACTTTTGGGACTTCATCAAGATAAAAAGTTTCTGCATAGCAAAAGAAATAGTCAACAAAACTAAGAGACAACCCGTGTAATGGGAGAATATATTTGCAAATGATATTACAGATAAAGGGCTGGTATCCAAGATCTATAAAGAACTTCTCAAACTCAATACTCAAAAAACAAATAATCAAGTCAAAAAATGGGCAGAAGACATGAACAGATACTTTTCCAATGAAGACATACAAATGGCTAACAGACACATGAAAAAATGTTCATTATCATTAGCCAAATTCAAATCAAAACCACATTGAGATACCACCTTATACCAGTTAGTAATGGCAAAAATTAACAAGGCAGGAAACAACAAATGTTGGCATGAACATGGAGAAAAGGGAACCCTATTACACTGTTGGTGGGAATGCAAGCTGGTACAGCCACTTTGGAAAACAGTATGGAGCTTCCTCAAAAAGTTAAAAATAGAGCTCCTTATGCTCCAGTAATTGCACTACTAGGTGCAATGTACAGATGTAGTGAAAAGAACGGGCACAGGCACCCCAATATTCATAGCAGCGATGTCCGCAATAGTCAGACTATGGAAGGAGCTGAGATGCATTTCAACAGATGAATGGATAAAGAAGATATGGTCCATATATACAATGGAATATTACTCAGCCATCAAAAGGATGAATATCCACCATTTGCATTGACATGAATGGACTAGAGGGGATTATGCTAAGTGAAATAGGTTAACCAGAGAAAGACAATTATCATATGGTTTCACTCATATGTGGAACATAAGGAATAGCATGGAAGATATTAGGGGAAAGAAGGGAAAACTGAGGTGGGGGGGAATCAGAAGGGAAGATGAACCATGAGAGATGATGGATTCCAGGAAACAATCTGAGGGTTTCAGAGGGGAGGGGGTGGGAGGGGTGGGGTAGCCCAATGATGGGTATTAAGGAGAACATGTGTTGTAATGAGAACTGGGTGTTATATGCAAACAATCAATCATGGAATATTACATCAAAAACTAATGATGTTCTGTATGGTGACTAAAAATATAAAAATATATATCTTTTAAAGGGAAAATTAAAATAAATACTATATTCATGTTATATATCTAGAAGCAAAAGTACATATATATGTATGCATATATATAGTTTTTGTAAACCAAGAAATTTTTTTTAAGAATAGCTAAGGAAGATGTGGTCCATATACACTATGGAGTATTATGCCTCCATCAGAAAGGATGAATACCCAACTTTTGTAGCAACATGGACGGGACTGGAAGAGATTATGCTGAGTGAAATAAGTCAAGCAGAGAGAATCAGTTATCATATGGTTTCACTTATTTGCAGAGCATAACAAATAACATGAAGGACATGGGGAGATGGAGAGGAGAAGGGAGTTGAGAGAAATTGGGGGGGAGATGAACCATGAGAGACTATGGACTCTGAAAAACAACCTGAGGGTTTTGAAGGGGTGGGGGTGAAAGGTTGGGGGAGCCAGGTGGAGGGTATTATGGAGGGCACACATTGCATGGAGCACTGGGTGTGCTGTAAAACTATGAATTCTGTTACGCTGAAAAG
The DNA here is from genome assembly GCA_004024625.1 of Mellivora capensis. NCBI lineage: Eukaryota > Metazoa > Chordata > Mammalia > Carnivora > Mustelidae > Mellivora > Mellivora capensis. Next base: position 14,027 of record PISX010010001.1, on the reverse strand, counting down.
AAATAAAAAAAAATAGCTTTGCTGTTACATAATGAGGTATATACTTGATAAGAAATTGTCAGACAGACGTCCAAAGTGGTTACACCATTGTATATTTTTGCCAACAATGTATGATATAGTTCTAGTCATACCACATTTTGCTAGCTTTTGGTACTGATCAGTCTTTTAAATTTAAGCCATGTTAATAGATGCATAATGCTACCTCATTATGATTTTTTGTCTAAAAAGATTTTTCATTTAAGTATAATAACACACAATGTTACATTAGTTTCTGTATAACATAGTGATTCAACTTCTTTATATGTTATGCTGTGCTCACAATAATGTGGTTACCAACTGTCACTATACAACACTATTATGCTATTGACTATATTCTCTATGATGTACCTTTTCTTTTCATGACTTACGCATTGGGGCTTTCCTGATAACTAATGCTACTAGGCCATTTTTAATGTGCTGATTAGCCATTTGTATATTTTATTTTTTTATATGTTTGTTCAAATTTTTCCCAATTTTTTATTCAATTGTCTATTACTGAATTGAAATTCCTTACGTAATGTGGTTATTAGTCACAAAGGGGTATGTTTTCTAGAGTCTTACATTTAAGCAAGTGTTGTATCTGATAATTTACATAAGTAGGATCTAGGTCCTGCTGGAACCCTGGATCTTTGTCAGTAATATACAATACGTCAATCACATTTCATTGAATAGCTACTACTAAATTATCAAGTCATGAATATGTGTAGAAATGGACCAACAGACACAAGGAATAAAATACTATTTTGGAGAAGTACTATTAGTCATAAAAAAGAATATGGTTTGAGAAGCTGTATAATCTAGTTTTTTGCCTATAGATTTGGAGTGAATCAGAGTTGCCCTTGATTTTCAGTCCCTCTGTTTGTTGTATATGTCACTCTGGGAAAGTCACAAAAGCTCATCAAGCTTCAATATTCTCTCTTGGAAAATAGGATAATGTTATATATGCTGTCCTCTGTAAGGTTATCATAAGGAGTAAATGAAAGGTTTAAATGTCTTGTCCCCAGCCCTGTATACTAAGTATACTAAAGAAAGCTTATTTTGTTGTTGTTTGTTTTGTTTGCTTCAGTATGTAGAAGTAGTCCAGTTCTAACAGTAACTAGCCTGAGAAGTGCATCTCTTTGAACTTCAGTTTTTTTCACTTGCTCTATCTACTTCTCAAGATTATCTTGAAAGATCAACAAGATAACATACTAGTGAGTCTATAAACTATATTTTAAAATAAAAGATAATATTAGCCATGCATTAGTTTATCAAAAATCTTTGGCAGGTATATATTGTGCCAGATGCTATATTAGGCACAAAGATACAGCAATGCTGAAATCATAATTCTTTATTACAAGGAGATATCAGTCCAATAGAGGGACAGAAGAACATATATATATTATAATCTGGAATGAAAAAAGATTAATACAGGGATAACAGTAGTACCCTAGGACCCCTGAGAAAACTTTGTCCCGCTGTGATCATCCTGGAACTAAGTCTAAAAGGTGATGGAGATGTGGCAAGGCAAAACAGGAGAAAGGCCATGCAGAGAGCAAAATTAAGAAAACAATCACATTATGGCATATTCAGAGAAATGTAGATGACTCTATATTGATGGCATATATATCTGGAGGTAGGGGGTAGCAGCAGATGAGGATGAGTAGAAGGAGCTGACCTCATATGAATATGAAAAATATTATTTTAATTACATTACTATTATTAATGCCTGGTTTTGGTAGAAAAAAACCCTAGATGATAGGTTTCCATATAGAGATGGGATGACTGGCTCTCAGCACATTCACTGAATCCACTGGTGAGAGAAAAGGTCTGCAGTCCTTGCCATCATACCACCTACAGTCCTCCATCTTTCACAGTAAGAACAAAGAAGGAAAACTTAATAAGCAGAAATGTGTAGTACATTTTAGAAAGGATTTGATAGATAAGATACCGGTCAAAATAACGATGTTCTTCATATCATCTATTTTAAATCAGAACCTTCACTAACTAGAGTAACTAATTTTCTAAACATTTTGTGTGCACGCACACACACACACACACACACAGATTTCAGCTCAGATATTGATATATAGACAAAATATATGTTTGTTTTTTTTATAAATCCCTGTGACAAAACTTTCTGTAATTACCCTTTATTTCTCTGCTTTTGCTTTTTCATGTAAACTCAGGGTCAGTTGTGGTTAAGGGTGTCTTTCTTTAAGTCTTCTAACCTTTTCAATGGTTAATTCTTAGCATAGTATAATAAGAGTTAAATGAAGCTCTTGAGAGTCAAGAAAATATATGAGATAAAATTCCAAAGCAGATGTAAATAACCAAGTCAAGGACTTCATGTAGTCCAGATAGCATTATTACTGAAAATGAATGAGGTCACCATATTTTCTTATAAATTGTTAATTTTCTGTATTGTTTGCTATCAGGAGACCAGGGACTACTGATCAAATTATCTTGCTTAGTTAATCATTTGGAATTATTTTTCCCTTCCTAAGCCTCCTTTAAGTTCTCTGTTTCTTGAATTTCGATTTCAAACTCAGAAAAGGAGAAGTAGAAGCAATCTCTGATTCAATAAATAGACTTAAAGAATTGGTTATTAAGAAATGTTCAAAATATAAGAGTTTTCCAATCTTAAAATCTATAGTAAATACTTCCGGGTTCACATCTGAACAAGAAACATGAATACACTCTCATTGGAAAGACTTATCTTTTATTTTCTAGAAAACTTCCCTGGCAATTCTATTCAACTTTTTGAGAGTAATGTTTGATTTTATTTTTCATAACAGAATGTGTAGACATAATGTCTGAGCATTCAATCATGGAAAAAATGAAGTTATTGTATTGTCTGACCAAGTCCTTTATCATGTTTGACCAACTTCCTTTCAGAGAAGCATTGCTATATGAGGTATGGAAAGAATATTCACATTTAAGAGCTGCCTGTGCCAATTACAATTGAAGTAACTTTGTATATATCACTTAATGTCCCCAAGGCCCAATTTCCTCATCTATGAAATGAGAATGACAGATTCCTAAGAAGGTTGATATTTTTTAAGTTGATAATGGAGGTAGAAGAGTTTTGTGGGCTGTGAAACTTTATATGAATTTAGGTGCTGTTTTCCCATGATCCTTGGCAGTAGTATTTTTTTATTCAGCTAGCCAAAGCAAACAAAACACAAAAGAAGACCAAAAAGAAAAAAAGTTAAGCCTAAGTGGGAGGTTCTCAGTTTCAGGTTCATGGTTATCTGGCAATAATTCTTTTGTTCATGTTTACATTAAAAAGACCTTCTGATTATCTATCAACAGTTTTCATTGTTCTCCTGTACACTGTAACACTCTTTCAAAATCTCTGTATGTAGCTAATACAGGAAGGGCTATAACATTGTTTAATAGCAAATGTTTGAGCAGCAGAGGGAAGGGAGAGATGACATTCAACATTATGATCCAGGAAGTTCCTAGATTCAGTGATTCTGTGAAATGCAGCTGGGAAGCTATTTTCATCCCATCCAGAGCCAGAATGGTGCAAACACCTGTCTCCAAGGTACTATGTGACAAATGACTACAAGAAATTCAGCTCACCAATGAGAAATTTGCAGATCAGAGAAGACTAAAGACAGAGATCATTCTTTAAGTAGGATCAGCTATTTTGAAGAACAAATTTAAACAGAATGAAGAATGATGAAGAACAATGGAATTTCTTGGTGAGCTATGAGAGCAAGAGTTGTTGTAGTTGGTTCTACAGGAAACTTCTAAACTGCTTATCAGAGTGCTTATCCACAACAGTAATGTGTGACTGGCTGATTTTCTTCATATCTTCACTGATATTGGGTGTTGTCAACTTTTCTTATTTTAGCCATTCTAATAAGTATGTGGCATTAAGTCATTATAATTTTAATTTGCATTTTCCTAATGGCTACTAGTGTTGAACATTTCTCATATACTTATTTGCCATCTGTGTATCCTGTGCAATGAAATATCTCTTCAGTCTTTTGTACACTACCTAATTCGGTTATTTTTTACAGTTGAGATTTTAGAGTTCTTTACATATTCTTGGCACTAGTCTTTTATTAGATACATGGTGCATTAGTTTGCTAGCGCTGCCACAACAAAGTATACACAGTCTGGGTGGCTTAAACAACAAAACTTTATTTGCTCACAATATTGGAGACTAGAAATCCAAGATCAAGACATCAGCAAGGTTGAACACTTCTCTGCTAGGCCTGCAAGTGGCCCTTTGTCTTCTATTGTCTTCACCTGGTCTTATATATGTCTTAATCTTTGCTTAAAGGACATTTTGGATTAGATCCTGCCCTAATTACACCATTGTAACTTAATTACCTCTTTAAAGACTTATCTCCATATAGCCAGATTTTGAGACACTGGGGTAAGGACTTCAGCATATGAATTGAGGCTGGAGCGGCACATTTTACTTTATAACATGTGGTTTGCAAATATTTTCTTCTAGTTTGTACCTTGTCTTTCTTTACTGTTAGTAGGATCTTTCATAAAGCAAATATTTTTTATTTTGATGAACTCCAATTTATCAATTGTCCAGGTCCCAAAGACCTCATCTTCTGTTTCTTTTTTCCCTAAACAATTTATGACCTTACCATTTACCATTAAAATTTGTAACCATTTTGAGTTAACTTTTATATGGCATATGTAGTTTAGATTAAAGTTATATATATATATATATATATATATATATATATATATATATATATATTTTATTTCTCCATTTGGCTATCTAGTTGGTTTTAGTAGTTTATTTGGGGGACAACTATTGTTCCATAAAGGAACTGATTTTGTACCTTTGTAAAAAGTCAGTTGGGTATATTTGTGTGGGTCTATAGCTGAGTTCTCTGTTTTGGTTCCACTGATGTGTATGTCTACCCTTTCTCAAATATTACACATCTTGATTACTGTAACTATGTAAGTTCTGAAATAAAATAGACTGATTCCTTTCATGTTCTTGCTCTATATCAAAAACATTTAGACAAATTTTTAAATAATCTTGCCTACATCTATAAAAATCTTATTGGTATTTTATAAGAATTGTTTTAAATTTGTAAAATAATTAGGAGAAAATTGACATCTTTACTGTGTTGAGACATCCTATCCATATACACAGTATGTCTATTATTTCAATCTTTGATTTCATTGGTTAATATCTTGTGTTTTTTTCAGCATATAAATCCTATATATGTGTTGTTACATTTATAACTTAGTAATTGTGTGACTGTAAATAGTACTGTATTTTTTAATTTGGGGGTCTGCATCTCTATTTGCTAGTATATTTTTGTATCTGCTGTATTCACTTCTTTTTTTTAAATTTTAAATATTTTATTTTTTTCACAGACAGAGATCACAAGTTTACACCACACCCAGTGCTCCATGCAATGCGTGCCCTCCATAATACCCACCACCAGGCTTCCCCAACCACTTCTTATTTCTATGAGTTATGTAATGGAATCTTTTTGGTGTTCTATGTAGACAATCATCCATCTTCAGATAGGAACAGTTCTATTTTTTTTAACAGACTATATGACTTTATTTCTTTTTCTTACTTATTTTCACTGGCTAGAATGCCCAGTCTGATACTGAATGGTAGTGGTTAGAGCAGACATACTTAACTTATTCCTGATGTTAAGGAGAAATCTTTCAGTCTTTTACCACTATATTTAATGCTACCTGTAGTGTTTTGTAGGCCTTCTTTATCAGGTTAGGGGATTCCTCTGTATTTGTAATGGGGAATTGATAAAGAATGGGTGTTAAATACTGTGGACTGCTTTTTGTCCATTGATTGATATGTCCATGGGATTTTTCTTCTCTATCCTGTTAATATGATGGGATGTATTGATTTTTAAAAACTGAAACAAACTGTCATTTTGGGAATAAAACTTCTTGGTTCTGGTATATAATTATTTTTTGTATATTGCTAAAATCTATTTGAGAATATATATTCATGAAGGTTATTGAACTATAATTTTCCCTTTTTTTGTATTGTTTTAGTATCACGGTAAGCTTTGTTTCATAAAATGGATTCAAAATTTTTATTCTTTTCTGTTTTCTGGAGTAAGTTGTGTAGAATTGGTATTAATTCTTCTTTAAATATTTGGTAGAATTCTCCAGTGAGAATTCTCCAATTCTCTAATTGGGCCTGGATTTGTTTGGGGAGGGGTGCTTAAATTACAAAAAAAAAGTCCTTAATGGGGCTATTCAAATTACTTTTTTTTTTTTTCATTTTGGGTTCAGTGTTGTAGCTTGTGCTTTTGAAGAACTCTTTTCCATCTAAGTTGATGGATATATGGATTTATGGATATAGAGTTGTTCCTACTCTTCCTTTATTATCATTTTGATGTCTGCAAGACCTACAGTAATATACCATTTCATTATTGATACTGACCTTGATTATTGATATTGATACTTGATATTGAGTTTATTTTCTTTTTTAAATTTGTAGTCTTCCTTGTGGTTTGTCATTTTACAAATATTTCAAAAAACTAATTTTAAATTTATTTTTTCTATATCTTTTCTGTTTTAAATTTCATTGATTTCTGCTGTTTATTATTTCATTCATTCTGCTTGGTTTGTTTTGCTTTTCTTTTTATTCAGGTTTGTGGGACAGGAAATCAGATTATTGATTTCTTTTTCTCTTTTGTAACACACATTTAGTGCTATGAAAATCTCTCACAGTTAAAGCATTGTGCCACAACTTTGATATGTTGTATTTTCATTTTTGCTTAGTTTAATGTATTTTTAAAACTTATCTTGAGAATTTTCCTTTAATCGCTTCTCGGCCTTTTGGCTAAGATCAAGTGGAGAATTTTTCTTTAAACCATTGATTAGAAGTGTGTTCTTTAGTTTGAGTTTTTCTGGTTATTATTATAGATAATTTCAAGTCTAAATTTTGGAGGTTTGTTTATGGCTCAGGATATGACTAGTCTATGCATGTATTTGTGGATACTTAAAAAGAATATGTATTCTACTATTTTGGAGTGGAATATTCTCTAGTAAATATTGGTTAGAGCCTGTGAGTTGATGGTGATACTTTTATTGAACCTGTTGATTGAAGATGATATACCTTACTGATTTTCTTTCTAGTTGTTCCATGAATTGTTGAGATAGAGTCTTAAAGTCTTCAGAGTCTTAAAGTCTTTACTGCCATTAAGCAAGAAGATAAAAATAAAATTGTGGAATGGGAATATATTTTTAAATAAAAGGTTTTTGTTTTTTTTTTAACCTTAAATGTAATCTATTTTATCATCTAGACATGATAGAATGCCTCACTGGGGCAAGAATTTTGATAAAATTTAAAATTCATTTCTATGAATTAGAAGCTCAGTAGAATGTTATAACTATGTGAGCTTAGCTTTTTAATAAGTGGGTTATGTGGCAAAATGTGCATATAATGATAATATTAACAAAGGCACAAAGACATTTTATCTCTTGTGATTTGATATATATCTTTTTGATGTCAGAATATTTCATTATTTTTAAATGTCCATTTTTCATATCACTCAATTGCACTGAATATCCAAATATAAAATTACTCTTAAGAAACTGGACTACATGCATAATGCAAAATACCCAATTTATATTTTTCAGTATATCACATACTTTTGACAAAGCATAATTAATAACTTTCATAATATAAACTTATTCAACAGATTTCAAAACAAAAGAAGATGAGATTATGCAAATTGAGTTATTATTTAGTCTTCATTAAATTTTTTTCATAATTATATATATAAAGAACTCTTCCTGGGATACAATTAGGTATTAATCTAAAGAATATTCAAGATCTGTTTTTTGGTTCTATATTTCACTATTTCTCAAAGCTTGTTTCTCTGATCACTTGTATCAGATCTCCCAAGGGCTTATTAAGAACCAGATGACCAGATCCTACCCAGTTTGACCAGTTTGCTGTATTAACATCTCTCATCCACAGCCTAGGGAAATCTGGGGAATAAGTGTTTTAAACAGCTCTCTGGGTGGTTTCTATGCATAATAAAGTTTGAGAATTCTGCCTTACTTATTCAAAATCTAACATAGACCATCAGACCAAAAACTTGTAATTTAAAATGCCAATGGATAGATTTAATATTTAGACTCTTCTTTCTACTGTACTTTTCTCAACTTTTTACTATGTGTTACATTCAAAACTGCAATCAAGTGCTATTATACATATTTTTTGTAATTTCAAGAATTTGGTGTGATTTTTCATGTTTTGCCTCACATTCTCTTCCCTAAATATTGTTACCCTTCTGTAACACCTCAAGATGGCAAATTGTCAGAAGCAAGACCATTAATAAGCTCATTATCTGTTTTCCATCTTCCTTTGAATTAATAATACCATTTTGTTAGATTTTCACAGTATCCTTTCAAGTACATGAAATATTTTTAATCACTTAAAGAGATAATTCCTAGGTTTTGACAACTGTCAAGTGCCATATATCTGTGATGGAATTATGTAGATTATGTATGACTCTTGGCTACTGTGGACACTGAGTCTTGACTTGGTCTGGAAGTTCATGTGAAAGCTAGAAACTCTTGTTGCCCCAGTATCATTTTTCTCCACAGTAGTGTCTATGCCGGTGTGTTTAAGTCACCAGGAAGTCTAGATGTCCTCTGAGAGCCACTGAGACTCTGAGACTTCTTCCTCTTTAGATGAATTCCTTAAAAATATTTCTCTACAAGGTTTTCTTTTCTTTTTTTTAAGGTTCTTGCACCATTTTTTTAAATTTTGATTTTTTTATTTCTTTTCAGCATAACAGTATTCATTGTTTTTGCACCACACCCAGTGCTCCATGCAATGCGTGCCCTCCATAATACCCACCACCTGGCTCCCCAACCTCCCACCCCCCGCCCCTTCAAACCCTCAGGTTGTTTTTCAGAGTCCATAGTCTCTCATGGTTCATCTCCCCCACAATTTCCCTCAACTCCCTTCTCCTCTCCATCTCCCCATGTCCTCCATGTAATTTGTTATGCTCCGCAAATAAGTGAAACCATATGATAATTGACTCTCTCTGCTTGACTTATTTCACTCAGCATAATCTCTTCCAGTCCCGTCCATGTTGCTACAAAAGTTGGGTATTCATCCTTTCTGATGGAGGCATAATACTCCATAGTGTATATGGACAAGGAAGATGTGGTCCATATACACTATGGAGTATTATGCCTACAAGGTTTTCTTAAGCTCTAGGATTGACCTAAAACAATAGGAGAAGTTATGACTAGAACAAGACTGTTTGATGTTCATTATTCCTACATTTAAAAAGCTATTTTTGTATATGGCACTGCTGTTTTCAAATGTTGGATCTCTTTCTTAAAGAGAAGTATGTCTTTGTCCATTGTAATTTGTTTTGAAGTGCTTCATTGAAGGTAGATTATACATTTCTTCACCATTTTTAAGCACAGCAGTACAATGGATATGAGCCAGAAGAGGTGAGAAAAAGCAATAATTTTAAGCAGAAGTTCTGAATGACATTCCATGCCTTTCCTCCCATCAGCTTTTCCTCCTCTCAATCCTTTCCCTCTGCCAATGAGAGTCCCAGGATGAGAAGACACATAGGGCAGAGCAGCATCTTCTGACCTGCCAGCATTAATATGTAACATGAGTAAAAAGTAAATGCTTGCCTTTAGCAAATGGTACAGGAACATCTGTACATTCACATGAAAAACAATCTACATAAGTGCTCACTTATTAATTTCAAAAAAACTAACTCAAATGGATCATAGAAGTCAGCAAACATGAAAAGATGCCCAACATAACTGATCATCAAGGAAACACAAATCAAAACCACAATGGGATATCACCTCACACCAGTCTAAATGACTAAAATAAAAAACACTAGAAACAACAAGTGTTGGCAAGATTATGGAGAAAAGGGAACCATTGTGCACTACTGGAGGGAATGCAAACTGGTGCAGTCATGTGGAAAACAGTATGAAGGGTCCTTAAAATATTAAAAAGAGAAACACCATGAGATCCAGTACTTCCAATACTGGATATTTACATAAAGAAAACAAAAACACTAATTCAAAATATATATGCATCCTTATGTTTATTGCAGCAGTATTTATAATAGCCAAAATATGGAAGCAACCTGTGTTCATCAATAGAGGAATGGATAAAGAAGAAGTGGTGTGTATAAACATAGACACACACACACGCACGCATATGCATGCACGCGTGTACAATGAAATATTATTCAACCATAAAAAAGAATGAACTTTTGCCATTTTCAATAACATGGATAAATCCATAGTGTACAATGTTAAGTGACATAAGTTAGAGAAAGGAAAAAGTATATGATTTTACTCATATGTATAATTTAAGGGGAAAAAAACCAAATGAACATAGAAAAAAAGGACAAACAAATTAAAAAAAAAAGACTTTCAGATATAGAGAACTAGTGGTTACCAGAGGGGAGGTGGGTGAGAGGATGAGTGAAATAGGTAAAGGGGATTAACAGTGCACTTATCATGATGAGCACAGAGTATGGAATTGTTTAATTACTATTTGTACACTTGAAACTAATATAATACTGCTTGTTAATTATACTGGAAATGAATGAATGAATAAAAAAGAAGTAAAACAAATGGATCATAGACTTAAATGTAAAATATAAAACTTAAAACTTTTGGAAGATAACACAGGAAAAAACCTATATGACTTTTTAGATGTAACACAGAACATAGACTCAAAAAAAAATTGACAAGCTGGATTTCACTAAAATGATTAAAGTTTTGCTCTGTGGAAGACAAATTCAAAGGAATTAGGAAGACAAGTCATGGACTGGGAAAAAAATATTTGCAAGAGATATATCCAATAAAGGACTGTTATCCAAAATATACAAATAACTCTTGCAACCCAGAAATAAAGAAACCTAATTAAAAAATGGGCCTTCACAGACACCTCATCCAAGATATAACAGATGGTGAATAAGAATATGATAAGATGCTCCAACCATGTCATATGTCATCAGAGAAATGCAAATTTTAAAAACAGTAAAATACAATTAATGCCTATTAGAATGGCCAAAATCCAAAACACTGACCACATCGGATGCTGGTGAAGATGCAGAGCAATAGGAAATGTCATTCACTGCTGGTCAAAATGCAAATGGTACAGCTACTTTGGAGGATTGTGACAGTTTTTTATAAAACTGAAAAGACTTTTACCATATGGTATAGAAACAGTGCTCCTTGGTATTTCCAACCCAAAGGAGTTGAAAACTTGGTACTTTCAGCTCAAATGAGTTGAAAATTTATGTCCACACAAAAACTTGCACATGGATGTTTATAGCTTTTCTTTTTAATTTATAATTCCACAACTTGGGAGCATCCAAAATGTCCCCTAGTAGGTAATGGATAAACAAACTGTGGCATATTTAGGCAATGGAATATTAGTCAGTGCTTAAAGGAAATGAACTATCAAACCATGAAAGGACAAATAGTAAGCATCTAAGTTTCCTTTAAATCAATGAAGCAAATCTGAAAATGATTTAAACCATATGATTTAAGCTATATGACATTCTGGAAAAGGCAAAACTATGCAGACAGTAAAAAAAAATCAGTGCATACTAGTGGTTAGGTGGTGAAGGAGGTAGATAGGAGAAATGAGGGTTACTAGAGCAGTAAAAATCATCCGTGTGATATTTTAATGATGGATCTAAGTCATTATACATTTGTTCAAATCCACAGAATAAGAGTGAACCTTAAGATTAAACTATGGGTTGTGGGTGATTATGATGTGTCAGTACAACTACATCCTTGGGAAAAAAACAAAAACAAAAGAAAAGAGGTTGTACCACTATGGTAAGTGATGTTGATAAGAGAAGAGGCTATACCTGTGTGAGGGCAGAGGTATACTGGAAATCTCTGTATCTTCCTTTCAATTTTGTTGTGAACCTAATACTTCTCTGGAAAATCTTATAACAAATTCTTGTTATTATATAAATCACTGAGGTTTATGTGTTAATGCAATAAAATAAAAACGGATTTGTATGGATATTAAAACCATGTTGATGTTACCTATTATCTTTTTATTTCTGTAAACAGCTAAGATGCTGCTGGTAACACAGGTGAATCATATTCATTAATAGCTCTGTGATTCTCACCTGCTTTACAGTGAGGTGTTCTTTTTTTTTTTTTGACAGAGAGAGATCACAAGTAGGCAGAGCAGCAGGCAGGGAGAGAGAGGGAGAGAGAGAGGGAAGCAGGCTCCCTGCTGAGCAGAGAGCCCAATGCGGGACTAGATCCCAGGACCCTGAGATCATGACCTGAGCCGAAGGCAGGAGCTTAACCCACTGAACCACCCAGGCGCCCCTTTACAGTGAGTTTTTAAGGATAGTTTGCACTTGCTGAACTTCCCAATAACATCTCTTATCTCCAACTTTACTTATGTTTCCACAATTTTTTCCAGGCTCACTATCGAACTTTCACTCTTTTCCTCTACAAGAAATTTAGCTCTACCAATAAATTTGAGCTGTTCTTCTCAAAAACACCATCAGGAAAAGTCCAGCAGGAATTTTTGACCTTTCAACTGAAGTATGTCTTTTCCAATTTATGGTGTTTATATCTGTAGTAGATGGAGAACCACTTCAAATGCCCAAGATTACAATCATAAAATATGTTTTAAGTGCCCAAGTGCACTTAGTACTCTATCTGAAGCAGTAGAGGGTATATTGTCCAGAAGAACCATATAAGGAGGATACCAATTTTTATTGTAATTGAAACTTTTGAGTACACTGCCATGTCAAAAAGATGAACACTGATAAATCCAAGTACCATAGGAAAAAATGTTCTATAACCTTGGAAAAGGCTATGAATTTCATCTGGTTTATTCTTATTTTGTCAAATTGGACAAAATTAGTTTTTTATCCTCTGTATTTGAAATTGGTTGGAAAATAATCCAACCACATGAATACGGTGTTTCTCAAGTTAATTTTACTTCTGTTAGAAGTTAGAAATAGATATTTAAAAAAAAAAAATACTCAACATGACAGGGCACATGACCCTATCCTCATTCCACCTTGAAAATACTGTATTCCTTGCCTTTCTTACAAACTTCCAGAACTAATTATCCAATGAACTGGCTTATCCCTGCAACACTTGATCATCTATACCCATGAGCTTGTGAAATCTGGAATCTGATTGTCATTTTTTGGCTCATTGCCTCTGCCAAAAATCGAGGTCAATGAATGTTCAGGAAAAAGACCAGTGATCCAACAAAGCAAAAGCCTTCTAATCACCTTACCACTAATAGTGGGTCATAAACATTTTTATTCATTCCAAACAGATATACTGTGTATTGTGGAGAACTGTAGTCCATGTTTTGAATGACTAAAACTGTTCTCACTAGAATATGGCCCATCTTTCTTGAAGGAAAGGGGCAGTTCTTTGTTGTATGCATGCATATACAAAAAAGAGAAGCTTTCTCACTACAATTACATGAGAAAATTAAGTGTGTTTCTCAATTAAACTTAGCTGTTTCTACAATACCACATACAAATCTATGCTATTTGGAAGCCCCCTCTTGTACTATTTGCTCCTTTGGCTGTCAAAAAAGTCCAGGGAGGCTGAAAAAAAAAAAAAACGTATCAGGGGAAATGGATTGTAGGAGACTAGCAAACATAAACTAACTGAGTTGAGTCTGCATTATATGAGAAGGGCAGGTGGACAGTCAGTGTGCATTTCTTCTCTGATAGGGTCAGCTTTCATGATCCACATCCAAATGACATCTCTTTATGTTTGGACTTTGGTGAATGCAACTTACAAATATAAATAATTCAAGGTCCAATTTTCCCAGCACCATTTATTGAAGAGACTGTCTTTTTTCCACTGTATATTTTTTCCTGCTTTGTTGAAAATTATTTGACCATAGAGTTGAGGGTCCATATCTGGGCTCTCTACTCTGATCCATTGGTCTATGTGTCTGTTTTGATGCCAGTACCATGCTGTCTTGGTGATCACAGCTTTGTAGTAAAGCTTGA